>ML778792.1:568091-605292 GCA_009831015.1 Picea engelmannii
ATTGCTTATGTGTTTGAATGAAATTTGTGAGCCGAAAAACACTCTACAAATTGGAAGATGGTTTACATTTGGACCACAAATAATCTATTAAGTTATATTAATATGAATATTATTGGAATAAATATAAATAAATTCTCTTTAAACTTGAATCTGTATTTGTTGACCTCCAAGTATATTACATAGCTGAGACTAAATATTTGCTTCTCCCTTTCTTTTCCCTCCTCTATACTTACTCGTTTTCCCCTTGTCTTCTTCCCCTCTATTATCCCTTTTTGGTTCTATACTTAGCCACATTTCTATGATCATGACTTCCCGGGTTGGTAGATTGGCAGATGCTCATCTTCATCTATATCTTCACATCATGAGCCCGACCGACCGCCGTCCCTTTCAATACTTAACCAATTATTTGACCACCAGGTCTCGGGTTAGCGCTATCAACCTCTTATGCCCCATGTTCTTTCATATACATCTTACACCAAAACGTTTTGTGATCTGCAATTTATGATTTTACAAGTGAGAACTCACCAGAGGTTCGAAAAAATTGGCATTAATAAAAAAACAGTAGATGTTGTTCTGTGAGATACTTACCCTTTTTTCCCTTTTCTTGTTCCCCTCTACTATCCCTTTCTGGTTATATACTTAGTCGCCTTTCTATGATCACGAGTTATTGGGTTGGAAGATTGACAGATCTTCATCTCCATCTATATCCTCACATCACGATTCTGACCGATTGTCTTTCCTTTCCATACTTAGCCAATTTTATGGTCGTGTTTTCCAAGGTTGGTGTTATCGAACTCTCCTACAACTTGTTCCATGATATACATCTTGCAGCGAAAAATTTCGTGATCTACAATTCCACCCCGGACTCCTCGAACTTGCAAGATTTACTCTACCCACGTTCACAAAAGTTTCAAAGCATCTATCACTACCTTCCATCCCCACCACCTTCGCACCCTTCCCAATGCACATTAATTATGGTCTTACTTTTCACAACTCAAGACACTGGTACGAAACAATTGGAATTAACAAGAAAAAACCTCAAGGAAATCTCCCATTAACACACATTAAACCACCATTTACGGTACTCCGAATGACCGTCGTTCCTTTCCATACTTACCCAAATTTTTCCCCATGTTTCGCGATATACATCTTACACCAAAAAAATTTGTGATCTACAATTCCACCTCGGGATCCTCCAAATCACAAGCTTCACTCTACCCGAGTTCACAAAGCATTTATCGCTCCCTTCAATCCCTACAAAATTCATGCCCTTCCCAATGCACATTAATTATTTTGGCCTCTATATTGCACTTCCATTGTTCTGTGACCTACAAACAACACCCGGACCTCTGTGATATACAAATTAACTGCCGGACTCCCACATCGTCCCCTCTTCTATGTTACACATTATGCATTCAAAATTTATGATCCATACAATTTGACCATCGAGGCCTCACATCTTTTGAGGAACCCTTGTCACCCTATTTTGGATCCTCAGGTTGGCGGGTTCATGAAATATCCAATTCCTAGTCATTGTTTCCTGTGTCTTCCACCTTTGTACTTCTTTCCAAATATGCAACAACAAAATTTTAATGCTATCAATTCATCATGCAACAACTGTAAATATCTTCATTAATAAGAAAAAGGCTCGAGGAGACAGTCACAGTGACTATCCCTACACAATTTGTGCAGAAACATGTAGAAAAGATCTTGCCAGGTAATGAGATATCTAATAAAAATTTCAATATATTAGCGAAAACGAGTCCATCCTACCATTTCCCTATACCATACTTAAACACTTTTTTGATTGCGGGTTCCCAGACTGGCGGGCTCAAGATTGTGTTTCTAATTTTCTGTGACTTGCAAACAGTACCCAAAGTTTCGCGATATACAATTTTTTTGCTGGATTACCCCATCATGCCCTCTTCCTTGTTATGTGTTTTGCGGTCAACACTTCCGAGACATACAATTTGACCCTTGAGCCCTCACCTCTGTTGGTTATATCTTGTAACCCTATTTTGAAGCCCAACTGATCGCTTTTGATAATTACCCATTCCTTAATTGTTGTTCATTGTCCCCACCATCTTCGTACTTATTTCTGGATATGCAATTAGTAAGCTTAATTGCTAACAATTCATCATGTAGGAACCATAAAAATTTCCATTAATGAGAAAAAGTCTTGAGGAGATCTCTTAGACTTCCACGATATACAAATTGATTGTTAGACTCCCACATCATCCCCTCTTTCGTGTTACACATTTTTCTCTCAAAAGTTTTGAGACATACAATTTGACCATTGGGGCATCACGTCTCTTGGGGAACCATTTTCACCCTAGTTTGAAGTCTATATAACCGCTTTCCATACTTTCCCCTTTCTTGGAATCTCTTTCGTGGATCCTCTGGTTAGTGGGTTCATGAAATCTCCAATTCCTAGTCACTGTTTCATGTGCCCGCCACCTTCGAAATTCTTTCAAAGAATGTAATGACCAAGGTTTAATTCTAACAGTTCATCATGCAACAACCGTACAGACCATATCTAATAAGAAAAAGGCTCAACGAGACAGTGACATTGACTATCTCTACACAACTTGCTCAGAAACATGCAAAAAAGATCTTGCCAGGTAATGATATATCTATTACAAATTTCAATATATTAGTGAAAATGAGTACGGCCTACCATTTCCCTATTCCATACTTAGCCACTTTTTCAATTGTTGGTTCCCAGACAAACGACCTCATGATTATGCTTCCAATGTTCTGTGGCCTGCAAACAGTATCCAGAGTTCCGTGATATACAAATTGACCTCTGGACTATCCCATCATTCCCTCTTCCGTGTTATGCATTTTGTACTCAAAACTTCTGAGACATACAATTTAACCCTCGGGCCCTCACCTCTCATGTTTATACCTTGTAACCCTATTTTGAATCTCGATCGACCGCTTTCGATAATTATCCATTCCTTAATTGCTCTTTCTTGTCCCCTCCACCTTCATACTTCTTTATAAATATGCAATTAGTAAGCTTTGATGCTAACAGCGCGTCATGCAAGAACCATCAACATTGTCATTAATGAGTGAAACACTCGAGGAGATCTCCCATTAATACACATTAAACCAAGATCTACGGAGAGTTATATTATCCCTTCCAATTGTTCATCTCAAACAACATGGAATGTCTTTTGTGGATCGTCGCGTTGGCACATTCATGAAATCTCCAATACTTAATTTCTCTTCATCGTACCCACCATCTTTGCACTTCTAAGTATGCAATTTCTAGTCTTTAATGCCAACAACGCATCATGCAACAGCCGTTGAGATTGTCATTAATGAGTGAAAGGCTCGAGGAGATCTCCCATTCACACACAATGCACCAAGATTTGCAGAGGGTTATATAATCCCTTCCAACTCTTCATTTCAAACATCGTTTGGAGAAAATGAACATTTTCGTAAACTTATGGCAGCAACTCAATAGAATTTTTGTGGAGATACAGTGAATATCTTCGGGCGTGAGGACCAGAACTTCTAGTGGTTCAAGGCATACTCTTACTATTCATATCGTTCTGCCCATAATGAAGTGATTTGGACCTCTGGAATCGCTCATGTAGCCTGCGTCCCTGAATTTTTTGACTGTAAGGAGGTGGTCTCTTGGTGCGCCGAAAAATATATTTCAAGCCAAATAATTATTCCACTGTGTGACCATTCTCCTATTTCTTTGTCAACTCAGGTATTCCGCAATATGTTAAGATTGCCAGATCCAACATTGACCTTCAGAGGACAAAACTGCAAGCATTTCCTAAAAAAACATGATAACGGGTTGGACCTCTTACCCGAGTTCCTGGAAGACCCAACAACAGTTCCTGAATATATCACAAAGTTGCAGGTTAGTTCCTTTAGAAATCCATTTCAGGAAATTCTCTAGTTTTTTACAAGCATAACGAGACAGGACAAGCATTTCTCGCATGGTTCTTTATACTTTTTATTTCACAGTCAAGGAACAATCCATTTTTATTGGAGGAAGTTAATTTCCATTGAAATTTGTTCCCAATTGTCACAATTCAAAAAATAGAATAAATTTTGTATGTCATCCTACTTGGTTTTCATGATAGCGCATTGTTGTCCATTTCCAAAACTGTCTCTATCCAAGAAGATAAACTATGAATTCGACCCAGTAACATTCTGATACCAGGCCTTGTGGAGGCATAAGGCCTCCCATTTCTTTTATGAGGTTCTTAATGACTTTCTCTCGGTTTTCAAAGATTTATTGACCAGGAAACCAAGTTTTTGGATAGGAAGGGGACACTTGAAAAAATGGAAATTATAGTGTAATAATGATTTTTGGCTCCAAGGAAAATCATTATTTCCTTCCATGTCACATCATGGACAAGATGTTTGTTATAGAAATAGCAAGGCAATACAACTATTGGTTGCATTGTTTCTATGGATAGAGAAAAAAGCAGTTCATTCCTCTCCCTTGGAAAGTCAAGGACTTCATGTTTAGGAACATCAACAAGATTGATGAGTTCATGGGCCATTTCAACAACTTGACCCTAAGCTATGTTGAAAGGTTAAGAGGGTTCAACCCTAATGGCATTTTTCTAGAACATTTAATAGAAGTTGGCTTTAGCATGTCTTTTATCCATACATGCCTGAAAGAAGACAAAGAAAATGACGATAACAGTCCTACTCATAGGGATGGTGATGTAGAGACATTGTGAAGCACAATTGAATTGTACAAACAATAAGGAAAAGACTCTGGTGAGAAGAGTGTCTAGTCCCCGGCTAGCACTCCCAAGAGCACGTCATCACAGAGAATTTCTCCAGCGGCCCACCCCAGTAAGAAAGTGACCCAGAATTCTTCAAACAGAGGAGGATATAAGAACCCTCCTTGCGGAAAAATTGATATTTCTCACAAGCTTCCCATGATGAAGAAGAGAAAAAACGTTGGAGGGCAAGCGAAAGAGCCCTAAAATCAAAGTGAGAACATGCAGCTTGAGAGTGTTGTGGATGACATGTTTTTCAAAGTTGATCAGCCAATGGATATGAAGCACCATAGTTACACAATGGAAATAGCTAATACTGACATTTTTGACGAAGATGAATCCTTCGTATTTGAGAGCATTGTTTTTTACAACCAAACTAAAAATTTAATTATTGAAAAGAGAGATGTAACAAATAAGAAAGGGAAATCCCATTTAGATATTAACCTTAGGAACATCCAGCTGTCCCAAATCTCTTGACTTCACTGAGAAACCGCAGATGCTCTTGATGATTCCATTGTAGGAATTGAAGTGGAGAATGCCAGACTGAACGGCTGAATCAAGGAATTGGAGGAAGCTTTGATTCCTACCCCCATTGTTTTCCAGTCCTTTAGCAAAAACTGTGTCTTCCACCCCTGCAACCAAGTTAAAAGGATCCTGTAGCCTCCTCACATCTTGTAGAGGCTATGTGGAGAAGAATATCAAGAAAAGAATGGAGCTAATTACTGAAGCTTGGGAAACATCACAAAATATAGCTTCTTTTCAAACGAGGGAACATGCTTTGCACAAACATTTGTAGGAGGATTTAAAAAATGAGGAATGTTTCTATCTAGAGACGATAATCCCTTTTGGAAACCATGTCATCAACATCTCATATCTGAGAAGAAGACAATAAGATGTTCCCTCCCCAAACCGGATCAAACAATTGAAAGCATGCTGGAAAGAGAAAGTTAATAACCTACATCTCATTGTCGAATCATGTGAACAAGCCATATCAGAGAAAGAAGAATTATTCAGAAACTTGACCGAAATAGACTTAGACGGAAGTACCAACAAATTTCAATACCCAAAATTAATCCTCAACTCCTTGTCCTTAACCAAGCAAGCCTTCGATGAACAAGTTGATATTTTAAATGGGTTGTATTTAGAAAAGTTTTAGGGCATCATTGAATATGGTCAAGATGACGTGGAAAACTGGCTAGTGGACTATTCGATACACAATGAAGAAATTGAACAGGCTCTGCATAGTATTTCTATCGATCTAAGGAAATTAGAAAACGATCTTTTCAACATAAAAATCTGGGATGAAATCAACGTGGCCCCCATGAGAAGCTACATTGAAGAATGGCTCCAAAGGAGAATCGGCAAGCTCACAGATGAAGAGAAAATACCGGTTGACATGATTCCAGTGGTCGTCGACGAGAGCAATAAAAAGGCATCAACAAGCAAATAACAAAGGGAGAAATAGATACCATCATATTAAGTCTATATTGATCACATTTTGCTTTCTTTATCAATCCAGTTATTCCACCTCTTTAAATAGAAATATCTAACCAAAGACTGATAACTTTCAATTTCTTCTTTTTAGGTCTTCCTCTTTACCATCACCCACTTCTTCTTTCTACAGTCCTATTTCTTGTACTTATTTCTTTTATGGTCCGTGGGAGCCCCAACCCCAATCTATATGACAAACACATTTAAATTTCCATAAATATGTAATAGACATTATTAATTTTTGATGAATTTCAAAGAAAACTACTTCAGGAATAATCTCGACGGTACCTTGTGGGCCTGTTTTTGGAATGCTAAATTAGTTCTCTTTATGCATGTCAATCATCTTCTTTTATTTTTATGTGCTGATAAATTTTTATCTTCAACTATGCTGGATGACAGGAAATTGTGTTTATTAAATTTGAATGTTTTATGTGTGTGATTCCTGGTCCTTTTTTCCAGGAACCTTTATTTCAAAAAAAAAAAACTATTACTATCCTTTTTTATTGCTTCAAGTCATTACGATGGAAATTTTCTAAGTCCCATATTTGAACTATACACACCCCAGGAAAAACTTTAAATAAGAGTATCACATCTATAAAAAACACAGTAGGATTGACATCCTCGTTAGCTTGTCGTTTCGGTGCTAACAGATTAATCTGCAAGAATATCTGCATATTAACCCCATATTAATATAATATTATGATTAACTAATTCGGGAATTTGGGACTCCGGTTCTTTAGGGCTCTGGCCTTACTTCCACAGTGAAATTCTCCCTGGGCTATCTACCAGCCCGATGTCTTATGGCTGGCATGTGACACACTGGCATGAGTCATTTTATGCATGGATACCACCTATACTTCAATTTGTTTCCCACATGTCCCCTGCTTCGGGCTTCTATTTCTCCCTCGATCCCACCATAGCAGTGCATTTATTCTCATTCCAACCCGGCAGGGACTACACTGCCATGCAACACTTGTTAAAATATCAAATTATGTTAAACTTGAACCTTGTACTAATACCAATATCTACGAATGGAATTTGTAATTGATTTATGAATAATAGCAATTGCATGTAATTAGTTTAATTTCATGTAATTATTAAATCGTGTAAAAAAGTTCCCACATGAAAATAAAATATGGAAAATAGGTATGAAAAGTGTTCACTCGTAGGGTTTCATATGGGAGAATATTTATTATTTTTCCACTAAACATTTATCTTTTAAAAATGATGGTTAAAAAAATGGGTCGTCCTCGATGACATTGTATATATTCATAACACATTTCTTTGCCACAGTACCAAAAAATGATAAATTATTTTACAAATAGTTTATTTAGTATTCCTTTTTAACGCCTTGTGTAGCATTTTCCTCCAAGTGCTCTAAATGAAACTTATGATTACCATCTCACTTGAATCAAGTCCCACATATTAGTGCTCCAAATGAAACTCATTATTACCATTTCTGTGACATTGACTCCTACATTTTAGTAGGTGCAATAGTATACTATTTATTGTAAAAGAGACAATGTTTGTGGTGAACATAGACAATATATTAGTAATTTAGAGAAGTTAGGTAGGTCATCTTCAAACAAGTGTTGCATGGCAGTGTAGTCCTTGCCGGGTTGGGATGTGAGTAAATGTGACCTAGTACATACATGTGGCTAGAAAGTTGAAATACATGTGGTTTGCATGCAGAACATAGTATTCTCGAATTAGTTCTTCTTGAAAAATATAAAAAATTATCAACATTTGAAAGGTTCTTGGACACAAAAAATTGAGCATTATCGAATTAGTTATCTTTAAAACAAGGGTTCCTAGACACAAAAGAAATTGAAATTTATGAAATTATAGATTCCTGGAGAGCATAAACTATACATACCAAAAATGTGATTTTATAAAGTAGATATTTAGTTTTATACATACAAAATATGTACTTTTATAATGGATCGTGGGTTGTCGGGCTCAAAATTGGGCCTCTGATGTTCTTTGTGATACAAAAATTGAGAAGCGAAGTTGCGGACTATAGAAATTTATCAGAAATTAATAAATTATACATACGAAATATGTACCTTTACTAAATTAGATATTTAGTTTTATACATATGAAATTTGTACTTTTATAAAGTATGGGGACAAGATTTTATAGAGCATGCATAGAGCCTTCATTGGATACTTAGCCATCTTTTGGATCGCGGGTTCTCGAGCTGGCGGGCTCAAAATTGGGCCTCTGATGTTTTGTGCCCTACAAATAGCACTGACAGTTCCGTGATATACAAAATGAGACACAGAGTTGTAGACTATACAAATTTACCAGATATTAATAATGTTTGTTACATATCTGTGGAAATTACATGAACATTTAAAAGCATATAATAGAATAGTAATAATGTGTGTCACATTTTGTTTGCTTTAAAACTAAGGCTTTTCTTGGACAAAAAAAATATAGCATTTCCGAATTAGTTTTCTTTGCACACATTTTATAGAGCATGCACGAAGCCCTCATTCCATACTTAGGTAGTTTTTGGATCATAGGTTCTCAGGCTGGTGGGCTCAAAAATGGGCCTTTGTTGTTTCGTGCCCTAGAAATAGCACCTAGAGTTCCGCGACATACAAACTAAGAAGAGTACTTGTGAACTATAGAAACTTGTTATAAAGTAAATAATGTTTGTTACATATCTCTGGAAATTACATCAACATTTAAAAGCATGCAATAGAATAGTAATAACGTCTGTTACATAGAAGGGTTATGGACAGAAGAGAAATTGAAATCTATCAAAGTATAGGTTCTTGGACACCCAAAGAGTTAGCATACAATAGAATAGTAACAACGTTGTTCAAGACAAAAAAAATTAGCATACAATTGGACACAAGAAAAACAAGAAAGGTTCTTGGAAACCCAAAATTTAATATACAATAAAGGCATTGTCGAATCAGTTTTCTTTAGAATTTATCAAAAATGAATAATGTTTGTTACATGTTTCTGGAAATTTAAATGCGTGTTTCATATAGAATGGGATTGGGGCTCCCGCGGACCATAAAAATAAATAAGTACAAGAATTAGGAACGTCGAAAGAAGAAGTGTGCGACGGTAGAGAGGAAGACCTGAAAAGAAGAAATTGGAAGTTATGAGTCTTTGGTTACAGTTTTCTATTTAAAGAGGTGATAAGTGGATTGATAAAGAAAACAATATGACAACATATACTTAAAGTGGATTGCTAAAAAAAACAAGATGCCAGTATAGACTTGCTATGAAGCCGATGCGTTTGTGTTGTTGTCGTCGATGGTCAGTGGAGTCCTGTTGATCAATTGTTTCCCTTCTTGGACGAGGTTGTTCATTCTCTGTTGGAATCATTCTTCGATGTGGCTTTTCATGGGGGTTGTGTTGATTTCATCCCGGATTTCTATGTCGTAAAGGTCTTTTTCTAATTTCCTTAGATCCATTGAAATACTATGCAGACTTTATTCAATTTCTTCATTGTGTGTCACATAGTCCAGTACCCAGCACTTGTGCTCATCTAGATGATGTTCAACTATTCCATAAAACTTTTCGAAAGATAACCCCTTTAAAATATAAACTTGTTCCTGGAAGGCTTCTTTGGTGATTGACAAGGATTTGAGAATTAAGTTTGGATCTTGAACCTGGTTGGTAGCTCCAGCTAAGTCCATCTGCAACAGGCTTGGGAATAAATCTTCCTTTTCTAATATGACTTGTTTACATGATTTGACAATGAGCTCCAGGTTGTCAACTTTCTTTTTCCACCATGATTTTACTTTTTTGGTCCACTTTGGGGAGGGGAGTTTCTCTTGTCTTCTTTTCAATTCCGATGTGTTCATGGCATAGTTGGCAAAAGGGGCCAGTAGATGATCACAGAAATGTTGTTCATTTCTTAAATTCGCCTCCAAATGTTGCAGGAAATCATTGGCCTTCTTTTCAAAGGAAACTAAATTTTGCAATGTTTCCCAGGCTTCAATAAGTAGCTACATTCTTTTGTTGATGTTATTCTCTACAAGGGCTCTAGAGAATGAAAGAAAGGTAGAGGATTCTTTCATCTTGGCTGTAGTGGTAGTAGGCATGATTTTTTCCAAAGGACTGGCAAATTCTGGGGTTGCAATGAAAGCCTGCTCATATTCGTTGAGGTGGTCTTTCAGGTTGGCATTTTCTATCTCAATTCCTCCAATGGAATCACGAAGAATTTCACTAGTTACCTGGTGAAATGAGGAGATTTGGGACGACCGTATTTCCCTAAAGTTAATCTCTGTGCGAGATTTGCCTTTCCTGTTTGTTACATATTTCTTTTCAATGACCACACTTTTAGATTGGTTTTCAAAAATAGTGCTCTTGATTACGAAGGATTCATCTACGTCAAAAGATTCGGTCTCAGATATTTCCACTATGGACGACCCAATTTTATGCATGTGCTCAGATTCAATTTCAAGTTGCAGTTTTCCACTTTGTATTTCAGCTTCCTCTGCCTGCCCTGCATTGTTTTTTCTCTTCTTCACCAGTGGAATTTTGTGAGAACTATCAATATTTATGTGAGGAGGTTTCTTATCTCATCCTCCGTTCGAATATTTCTGGGTTTCTTTCTTACTGTGGTGGACCGTCGAAGTGATGCTCCGTGATGTCATGCTCTTGGGAGTGTTGGTGGGGGACTAGGTACTCTTCTCACCAGATACTTTTCCATGTTTTCTATACAATTCAATCGCGCTTTGCAATGTCTCTACGTCGCAATCAATAGAAGAACGATTATTGTCAACACTATCCTTGTCTTAGGTCAGGTCTCTATGGATAAAAGAGGTGTTAAAGCCAACAACTAGTAAATGTTCTCGAAAAAATCCATTAGGGTCGAACCCTTTTAGCCTTTCAACATACATTAGGTTCAATTTCTTGAAATGGGTGGCAAACTCATCAATCTTGTTGATGTTTCTGCACACAAAGTCTCCGACTTTCCAGGGCAAAGGAATGAACTGTTTTTTTTCTTGTCATGGAGAAAATGCAACCAGTGGTTGTATTGCCTTGCTATTTCTGCAGCAAACATCTTGTCTGTGATGTGGCATGGAAGGAAGGCAGGATTTTCCTTAGAGACAAATACCATGAGGACATTGTGATTTTCCTCTTTCTCAAGTGTGCCCTTCTTGTTCAAAAACTTGGTTGTGTGGCCAGACATTCGTGGAGCATCCTTGCCTAATAGTAAATCTTTGAAAACTGAGAAAAATCCATTAAAAACTTCATAAAAGCAATGGGAGGCCTTGTGCTTCCACAGGGCCTCGTACCAGAATGTTACTGGGTCGAATCCACAATTTATTTTATTGGAAAGAGAAAGTTTTGGAAACAAGAAGAAATGCACAATTGTGAAAATTAAGTAGGATGACATATAAAATTTATTTGATTCTTTGAATCGTGACAACTGGGAACAGAGATCAATGGAAATTAGCTTCCCCCAATCAAAAATGTATTGTTCCTTGACTGTGAAATACAAAATATAAATAATTATATGGGAAATGCTTATCGTGGATACTTGTCTCGTTATTCTTGTAAACAACCAAGCAATTTCCCAGAATGGATTTCTAAAGGAACTTACCTGCAAAATTGTGATATCTTCAGGAACTATTGTTCGTTCTTCGAAGAAGTTGGCTAAGATGTCCATCCTGTTATCATGTTTTTCTAGAAACTTCTTGCAGTCTTGTCCTCTGGACGTCAATGTTGGCTTCGACAATTTTAACATCTCACAAAAGACCTGAGGTGACAAAGAAACAGGAGAATGGTCGCGCAGTGGAATAATTCTTTGGCCTGGAATATATTTTTTAGCACACCAAGAGACCACCTCCTTACAGTCAAAAAACTCAGGGACACATCCTGCATGGGCGATTCTAGAGGTCCAAATCACTTTGTTCTAGGCATAATAGGATGAATAGTAAAAGTATGCCCTGGACCACTAGAATTTATGGTCCTCGTGTGCGAACATATTTACTGTATCTCCACAAAACTGTTGTCGACCTGCTACCATAAGGCTACAAGAACGTTTGTTTTCTCCAAACAATGAATGAAATGAAAAGTTGGAAGGGATAATATAACCCTGCGCAAATTTTGGTCCAAAGCGTGTGAATGGGAGATGCCCTCGATACTTTCGTTGATTAATGACAATTTGGACGGTTGTTTCATGATGCATTGTTAACATTAAAAACTAGTAATTGCATACATAGAAAATGAAAACATTGCAGCTATTGCAATCACCAATTAAGCATTGTAGATTTCTTGAGCCACCCAACACAATGACACGTGTTCAAGATGAACAATTGGAAGGGACAAAATAACTCTCCACACATGTTGGTTTAATGTGTAATAATGGGAGATCTCCTCAACCATTTATCCCATTAATGACAATGTTGACGATTCCTGCATGGTTAGCTATTAGAATGAAAGGTTTCTAATTGCATAGGAAGAAAGTATGGAGGTTGTGGGCACAGGGAAAAAACAACTACAAAATAGGGTTGCAAGCTACAATCATTGAAGGTGAGGGCGCGAGGGTCAAATTGTATGTATCGGAACTTTTTGATTGAAATGCGTGTAACAGCCAAGAGGGTATGGTAGGACAGCCGGAAGGACAGGAAGTTAGTGGGGATGGAAGGTAGCAAGAGATACCTTGAAATATTTGTGAGTCGTGGTAGAGTGAAGAGAGGACAATGTCGAAATTCGGTAGTCAAATTGTATATTGCGCGAGGTGAGATGCCACCTGTTTCATACCTCTGTGTCCAGTTGTCACTACTAAGAGATAATTTAGTATTGAAAATAATTTTTTAGATATTGTTAGATACTTCATAGGGATTAACATCCGTAAACAATGGAAATATCCACCTCGCCAGCCCTGCATTCCATCTGTCAATGTGTATATCGCGGAACTAGAAGCGTTGTTACGAGGACACAGAATAATAGAAGTGCAATGTTGAGTTAGCCAGTCCGCAGGCCCGCTTGTCAATTTCTATATCGTGGAATTTTGGGTGCTATTTGTAAGACACACAACAATGGAGGCCCAATTTTGAGCCCGCCCGCCCAAGAACCCGCGATCCAAAATGTCGCTAGGTATGGAATGCGGAATCTGTATATGCTCTATAAGATTTCATGTCCATAGTTTATAGTCCCATAATACACAGGAAGAAAAAAAGGGAAAAAGGATGAAGTAGTTAGCAGTGGAATTGTAGATCACGAAAATTTTGAGTGGAAGATGTATATAACAGAACAAAAAGGAATAGAGTTCAATTGCGCCAACTCGGCAGCCACGGGCATAAAATTCACTAAGTATGAAAAGGAACAGCGGGCGGTCCAATTCGCCAAGCGAGGATATAGATAGAGATGAAATTCGCGCCAACCCGACAATTGTGGACATAAAATTGGCCAAGTATGGAAAGAAATAGCGGTCGGTCGGATTCGTTGTGTGATTATATATATGGAGATAAAGATATGTCAACCTGCCAACGCTGGGGTTGCACATTTCGTGAACCTGGCAACAGGAGGATCCAAAACAAGTTGCAAAGGTGTCTGTAGAAGACATGAGGCCCAGACGTTCTAATTGTATCACTCCGAACATTTGAATCCATAATCTGTAACACGGAAGAGCGGACGATGTCGGAATCTAGTAGTCAATTTGTATTTGGTAGTCTAGTTATATACTTAGTTGCATCTCTATGATCGTGGGTTCCAACTTTGGCATGTTGACATATATTCATCTCCATCTATATCCTCACATGGCGAATTGGACTGCCCACTGTTCCTTTTCATACTTTGTGAATTTTATGCCCGCGGTTGTCGAGTTGTTGCAATTCAACTCTTATGCTTCTTGTTTCGTCATCTACATGTACCACTCAAAATTTCAGTGTTCTACAATTCCACTGCGAACTTCTCCATCCTTTTTCCCTTATTTTCTTCTCGTATATTATGGGACTATAAAATATGGACATGATACTTTATAGAGCATGTACATATTTCACATTCCATACCTAGCGACATTTTGGATCGTGGGTTCTCAAGCGGTCAGGCTCAAAATTGGGCCTCCATTGTTTCGTTCCCTACAAATAGCACCCAGAATTCCACGATATACAAATTGACAAGCGGACCTGCGGACTGGCGAACTCAACATTGCACTTATATTGTTCTGTGTCCTCTAAACAACGCTCCCAGATTTGCGATATAGAAATTGACACACATAATGCAAGGTCGGCGGGGTGGAGATTTCCATTGTTTATGAATGTTAATCCCTATGAAGTATCTAATAGTATCTAAAAAAGGAGGTCTAATTCTCTATGCGAGGATATAGATGGAGGTGAAATTGGTGCCAACCCGACAACCATGGACATAAAATTGGCCAAGTATGGTAAGAAACAGTGGTCAATCGGATTCGTCGTTTGATTATATAGATGGAGATAAAGATATGTCAACCCGCCAACGTTGGGGTTGCACATTTCGTGAACCCGGTAACAGGAGGATCCAAAAAAGGATGCGAATGTGTCTGCAGAAGACACGAGGCCCTGACATTCTAATTGTATGGCTCCAAACATTTGAATGCATAATCTATAACACAGAAGAGCGGACAATGTCGGAATCCGGTATTCAATTTGTATATTGCGACATTTTGGATCGCGAGTTCTCGGGTGGGAGGGCTCAAAATTGGGCCTCCATTGTTCCGTGCCCTACAAATAGCACCCATAATTTCACAATATACAAATTGAAAAGCAGACCTGCGGACCGACAGACTCAACATTGCACTTCTAGTGTTCTATGTCCTCCAAATAGTTCTCCCAGTTTTGCGATATAAAAATTGACACATGAAATGCAGGGCTGGCGGGCTAGAGATTGCCATTGTTTATAGATGCTAATCCCTATGAAGTGTATAACAGTATATAAAAAAATATTTTGAATACTAAATTAGCTCTTGGTAGTGACAAATGGACACAGAAGTATGAAACAGTTGGGATTGCAAAATTTTTGAGTGGAATATGTATATAACGGAACAAAAAGGAACAGAGTTCAATTGCACCAACTCAGCAACGACGGGCATAAAATTCACTAAGTATGAAAAGGAACTGTAACACCCTCTTTCACTCATCTACCCAGGGTTACTGTAACACTACTTGGTAAATAACCCATAATAATTGTAGCACACCTTGGCTACCGTGTAGGTGTTGCTACGTGGAATAATACATTCTCATTAATAATTAATCGCATGCATTTAAGAAAAGAAATACATTTAGCTCAGAGTAAGCATAAGAATCATTTTTAACATAAATAATCCATGGAAAATACATTAATCCAAATGCACAGCAGAATGCATGATCATTATAATACACAGAGATACAAAACATATTTAAAACATCATCTGGTACTTATCTGTAAAACAGTGGTAGATTCCACCAACCAAGTGCAAGCCTTCCACGAACCTCCCAGCCTTAGACCCCACTTCTCATCAGCTCAGCAGTGGATCACCCCCGAGATGGGACTAAGCTCCACCCCAAGGCAAGGAATCCTAGCTAGGCTGAGGTTATAGGGAAAATAGCACTTAGAATCTGGAAGGATTCTTCCCAGGATGCCATCTTACGCCCACTACTACCAGACCCTCATTCCCCACATGCCTGTTCCACCTGGGAGTATACACCTTCACAAGCACAGTCCATCGGTGCTAACCTTCCTCTCTAGGTCTCGGCAACAGGCTGGATCAGGAAGTCTCAGAGCCTGAAGCTGGTGTTGGACACTCTCTGGAAGCAACCTCTTCCAACACATCCACCTCCCTCACCTAGAGAGAGGTCACACACAGGCTCAATTACCACCTACATTGGACAAAAATTCACGCGCAATCCATCTCTGCATGAACACTACAGTTCCCCGGTAATACAGACTCAAACTTCTCAAACAAGCTCAACAATGGTGGCCAGGTCTCACGGTGTTGATTTTTGGAATCGCGTGAGAAGAAATTTCCGCAGGGAATTACACAGACTCTCTCCCCGGTGCAGAATGGCTCGTTTTTCCATCTCCCCCATCCCCAACCTAGGATAGACTCACGCTCTGGTTGTCGGGGATGCATGACAAACAATCCACGCAAGGGTCAACGCAGGTTCGGACTGTTCAGACAAGGGATGTACCAGCTATCCCGGAACAAACACAGATACACACCTTTTCGGTTCAGAGGATGTACGAGGGTTTCTCTACAGGAGTCAGACCCGTTCACCTTCTGGCAGTCCATGAGTCGAATGGAGGAGGAGGAGCCTTTCTCACAGCTCACCCCGGTACATCCTCCCTTGCCAACACTTAGGATAAAACACAAATGCCCATGCCTTTTTGGAATAATATTAAAATATTATTCCCAGGCTTAAGCCCCTGGGCTCAACACTTAGCCCCTTTTCCCACCTTCAGCCCCTAATTCCTTTCCCACTCTGTGGATGCTTAGTCCCCCTTCACTCATTCATCGTGGTCGGTCTGCACATGGTGGTGTTTATATTTTATTAAATGTTCTGCATACATACAAGTACAACAGCAGGCTCCTGGCCTTCAACACTTAGGCTCCTTGGCCTAACAAACACATAAGTCTCCAGCTTATAAGAACTTGGCTCACCAGCCTATAAAACATAATTACAATTCCTTTCAAACTTGGTTTACAACGGGGCTCGGCCTTGGAGACATTACAAGAACAACGGGAGGTCCAATTCGCCATGCAAGGATATAGATGGAGATAAAATTGGTGCCAACCCAACAACTGTGGACATAAAATTGGCCAAGTATCGAAAGCAACCGTGGTCGGTCGGATTCGTCACGTGATTATATATATGGAGATAAAGATACGTCAAATCGCCAATGCTAGGGTTTCACATTTCGTGAACCCAACAACAGGAGGATCCAAAACAGGCTGCGAAGGTGTCTGCAGAAGAAGTAAGGCCCCGACATTCTAATTTTATCGCTCCCAACATTTGAATGCGTAATCTGTAACACGAAAAAGCGGACGATGTCGGAATCCGGTAGTCAATTTGTATATTGCAGAGGGTGCAATCCCAACTGTTTTGTACCTCTGTGTCTAGTTGTCACTACTAAGAGCTAATTTAGTATTCAAAATAATTTTTTAGATACTATTAGATACTTCATAGGGATTAGCATCCATAAACAATGGCAATCTCCACCCCGCCAACCTTGCATTCTGTGTGTCAATTTCTATATCGTGAAACATGGAACAATAGAAGTGCAATTTTGAGTCCGCCAGTCTCTAGGTGCGCTTTTCAATTTGTATATCACGAAAATATGGGTGCTATTTGTAGGGCACGGAACAATGGAGGCCCAATTTTGATCCTGCCCACCCGAGAACCCGCGATCCAAAATGTCTCTAGGTATGGAATGTGGAAGCTGTACATGATCTATAAAATATCATGTCCATATTTTATAGTCCCATAATACACAGGAAGAAAATAAGGGAAAAAGGACAAAGAATTTCGTGGTGGAATTGTAGATCACGGAAATTCTGAATGGTAGATGTAGATGACGGAACAAGAAGCAGCAGAGTTGAATTGCGCCAACTTGACAACCGTGAGCACAAAATTCACTAAGTATGAAAAGGAATAGTGGGTCGTCCAATTCACCATGAAAGGATATAGATGGAGATGAATATATGTCAACACGCTAACATTGGAACCCCTTATCATAGAAACACGACTAAGTATATAACTAGAAATCGATAATACACAGGAAGAATACAAGGGAAAAGTCTCTCGCCGAAGAACATCTGGTGTTTGATTATTAATGTAAATGCTTTCAAACTCATGCTGAGTTCTCACCAGTTAAGGCATAAATTCCAGATCACAGAATTATCTTTCGTGCCACTATGTCCACTTGTCACTAGTAAGAGCGTTGTTGTTGTATATCAGGAAGGACGTGAAGTTGTTGGGGATGGAAAGTAGCAACAGATACTTTGAACAAAGTTATTGTATACGAGGAACCCGAATTCAAATTGTAGATCACAGATGTTTTGAGTGCAATATGTATATACCGGAATGATAAGCAGTCGAGTTCGCAAGCGTTGGCCCCGTAGCGACAACCATAAAATTGGCTATGGAAAGGAACAACAATCAATCAGATCCGTCGTGTGAGGATATACATGGATATGAAGACATGTTAGCCCACCAACTTTGGAACCGGATACCATAGAAAGGGAACTAATTATATATCCATAAAGAAATAACAAGCAGGAAGAAGAAAAGGCATGTTCGTATGCGTCGATCCGACAACCGTGGCCATAAAATTGCCTAGGTATGGAAAGGTACAGTGGTCAGTCGGATTCGTCATGTGAAGATACAGATGGAGATGAATATATGTTAGTGCACAAACCATGCAACCACCCATCATAGAAAGATGACTAAGTATAAAACCATAAGCCATAATGGATAGAAAAAGAAAAAGGGGAAAAGAGATATGTATCTGACAGTCGAAAAAAGCTTTTTTTTTTCATTTATTAATGGAAATGTTTTTGAACCCCTGTTGGGTTCTCACTAGTAAAAGCATTAACTACATATCACTGAAGTTCTTTCACTGCAAGATGTATATGACGGAATAGGGGACATAGGTGTTGGGTACTGTGAACCCGGGGCCTGGTGCCCAGATAACTGCCTACGTATTGGCCAAGACAAAGGTTTGATATCTATTTCAATAGTATTCATACTAGTATCTATCAATGGAGAAATTTTTCATATTTATCTGAATAGTATTCATACTAATATATATTAATGGATTGTTTCTGTTTCAAATGCAATTGATCTCCCAATTTGCAAGATGCTCTTCAGTTCGCAAATTTTGTTAAAAGCACAAAAAATTTGACTGTAAGATGTAGATAGCGCAACAAGAAACATAATTTGCATTGTGGTCTCAACGAGATAAACTTCTTATCATCTATTCATCTTGTATTGCTTGCAATGACATGAGAAAATGTCGGCTCTCCAGAAACATCAATATCTAAATTAAATTAAATGCAATCAATATTTGGTGTGACTTAAGTAATTAAAGCATAAATTGCAGACCATGGAAGTTCTTTGGTTGCATGATGTATATGACGGAATAGGGAACATAGTTGTTTAATATCGCAAACCCAAACATAATTTCCTAAGTTTTTTGTATGTATTCCAATAGTACTGATATTAGTATATATGCATGGATATTATCAAATAGAAGAAGCTACAATATATCTAACATACTGAACAGGAACATTACGTCAATTGTTGAGATGCTTATGAAAAATTATTCTTAAATGCAAAATGTAAAGAAAGAACATACCAGTCTTTATTTAGATTGAAGTAGTGGGCAGCAGAAAGTAAAGCTTGTCGTTCATGTTTAACGACACAGGGGAAGAAGGTACAAAATACAATTAAATCAAATGCCAGAAATCGGAAAATACTGAAATATGTACATTGATGAAGCTTATTGACGGTTTTCTTGACGTCAAACTCTTTATTCGTAAAAAATGAGTTGAATATCAATTTTGGGTTTTGCACTTAATCGGTGCTGCCAACTACATCTATCCCCGGTTTTTGAATACCTTGTCTCTTCCAAATATGGCCTTCTTGCAATGGATGCTTATTCAACTTTCCATTCTTTGTCAAGTATTAATTTCCTTCTGTCGTCGAAAAGTTGGGGTTTAAGGTGCTTTCCTTCCAATGTTCCTGACCCTTGACATCCGAGACAACTTATAAATGTGATGCAGGCCGATTTCAAAGTGGACAGAGTCGTTTTATGTCACAACAGTTATGGCAGGGGAAAAAAAATTCAAGTACGTAGTGACTGGTATTCTCCCTGTTTCGATCATCTGTTTGGTTGAAAATCCTAACTGAGGATTTGTATTTTGAAATTCTCTTTTTTATTATAGTAGATTGGAAGAAATGTTCAACCTAGATGCAAAATGCAAATCTGTTGAGGTACATAACTTCTTCGGGCAGCGTAGGTGTGTCAAGTGCATCAAATGTTGTAGAATGCACCAGCACGAGTCTGGCAAGTGTAGCAAATGTTGCAGATGGCATCAGAATATATATTTCATCATAGCGGTGGAGGTATGGCAACTCATTGAAAGATCTAGAATGTTCGGAGGTGACAACAAATATGTGGATTCTGCAACTACATCTAGAGGAAACTGAACAAACTTTGACAAAGAGCATGGCTTTATGTCAAGTCAGTTACCATAACCACATGTAACTCATCAAACTTTGAAATAGAAACTTTTGTAGTGATAATGTGTTGTTTTATCCACCCATACAATTTATGTTACCCGCCTCTAGTTAAATTCGCAAATGGAGCAATATTTTGCGTCATTTACGAACATGACAAGCCATTTTGCAAGCCACTGTAAATGCGCCTCCCCCGAGGAAAACAAATTCTTCTCGAATCTGTACAATTTGATACACTTGCCAAATCTGTGTTGATGGAAGAATCCATATACTTAAACGAAGAATTGTTTTGCACGCGACCTCCAAATCCATTACAATTCCCAGTAAGAAAACAAATAAGTTCAACAAACAAATCTCCAGGCAACCTTTTCAACCAACCAAAGCATCGAGCATAGCGAGAACACCAACCAGAACATACTTGTTCTTTTTTTTCGTCCTCTTTGAGTTTCTCTTGTATAACAAAGTTTTTTTTACTCAAAGATCACGTCACATAAAATCAGTCTCTCTTCTTTCATCTACCCTTCAATCGCATCTCTAAGTTGTCTTACATGTCCATGACCAGGAACATTAGAATGAAGGCACCCTAAAGCGCAACTCTTTGATTATAGAGAGAAATGGAAATAAGTATTTAAAAGAAACGTTGGATGATCTTCTGTAGATTTTGTGTTGATTCATTTTAATGACACATGTTCTCGATATTTTTGCTCATTAATTCCAATCTTTTCAAATATGTACGTCAAATAGTGACTAGAAGCACGTATTAAAATTCCCATATCCGAGCAAATTTTCAAATTTGACATCTAAGATATGCACAATATTAAAGCGGAACATGACCTCAAGGCCTCTGTGGGTGACACGTTCGTGAACTATGCTGAATCTTTTAAGAAATCTAAAACTGCACAAACAAAAAAAAAAAACAATTATTTTCACAAATTCAAAATGCAGGCAAAATAAAATTACTAGATCCCATAATATTCGTCTGCTTATTCATTTTAATAGGAGATGTACTAGAGCTTTCCATTTATTAAAGCCCATATTTTCGAACCTGTCTGTTGGGTTCTGACTTTTCAAAGCATATTTAATGTGTATTGGGAAGTGGCGAAGGTAGCGAGGATGGATCCCTATGTAACAGACGATACTACTATTTTTCTATTTTTTTCTCCACGAGCGTATGTAAATCGTACGTAAAGAAAAGTAATCCGAGAATGCTAATTTTTTTGGACATGAGCCGTTGAAATTCAAATAGTCCGCAAGTCCAATTGTCAATTTGTATATCGTAGAACTCTTTGTGTTATTTGTAGGACATGGAACAACATAAGACGAATTTAGAGCTCGCCACCCCGAGAACCTGCGATCCAAAAAATCCTTACTATTTTTTTTGTGTGTTTTTGTCCACCATCGTATGTAAAACATACGTAAACTAAACTATTTCTATAATGCTAAATTTTTTGGACATGAGGCCCTTAAAATTCAAATAGTTCGATTGTCAATTTGTATATCGCGGAACTCTTCGATTGTCAATTTTCATCCAGCTACCCTGAGAACCCGCGATGCAAAAACTATTTAAGTATGGGATGACGGCTCCGTGCATGATTTATATATCTACTTTATAAAATTACATATCTCCTATGTTTAATTTATGTTGTCCAGGAAACCTATAATTTCATAAATTTCATTCTCTTTTGTCCAGGATCCCTTCTTTTAAAGAAAACTAATTTGGGAATGCTAATGTATACACCGAACATGAACTTGCGGAAATATTTGTGCTATTTGCAGGGAACAAAACAACATAAGCCAATTTTCAGCCCGCCACCCCAAGAACCCACGATCATTAACTTATGTTGTCTAGGAAACCTATAATTTCATAAATTGCATTCACTTCTGTCCAGGAGTCCTTCTTTTAAAGAAAATTGATTCGAGAAAGCTAATGTATACATCGAACATCACCTGACATAGTTCGATAGAAACTATCCACGAATCCATGTCCATAAAACTGGCTAAGTATGCAACCGAACGACGGTCGGTCGAAATGACCACAGAAATGTGAGAAACTATAGAGTCAGAAACGCAAATTACAAGAGGAAAATAAAAGGGAGATAACAATTATATCTCCCACACAACAAAATGCACTCTCACAACTATGAAACCATAGCATCACAGAATCCATGGAAAAGCATCGACATCTATGAAATATACTTTGAGGTCGACAAACTCTTCTTCAACGCGTAAGAGATGCAATTTACATTGGATGCATTTTTTTAGTCTGTTATTTTATCTTAATAGTATTCTATGCAAACTCCACTACAAAAAAATGTAACCAGAGATCCAACTGCAGATGCAACATCCCAACACTGCAAACCCTGGGCAAACAAGAACAAGAAGCAAATAAGAACTCAACTGCAGGCATTGGATCAGAACCCTGCAAATAAGGCCCAACTGCATGTGTAGGACCGGAACCCTACAAAGTCGAATCAAGCATCAATAAACAACATACAACGAAGAAAGATGCAAGCAGCAACCACTCCCCCAGGAACGATGTTGTTCCAATCGTGATTGCAGAAACCCAAACATGCAAACCACAACAACACGAACAGGCAAGCAAGAACAACAAGAACATGCAAATAACAAATCAGTGCCATGCAAAAAACAAGCATGGACCAGTGAACCAGCAATGCTGCTGGAGCATATAAATTTTTAAAATGGAAGAAAATGTCTTGTAACAAGCTTGTTAAGTAACCATTCAACACTACAAAGCCTGTTAGGTAAACATTTAAGTCTGTCATAAATGCTCTGTATATATTTAAGAAAAAAAATCAATGTGGCAGGTCTCTGACGTATCCCAAAAAAAATATTATATTTTTAGTGATAATAGTTTGAACACCAGAGAATCTATTGGAAGGCCAAACTTTCGATATGCCACCATATCAAACACTTCCATAAATTTAACTATCATAAAATGTTAAACCAAATATTCGAATTAATGCTAGCATTAATCCACCTTCGACGAATGCATAAGAAAATATATGATTCAAAAAGACCATATACAATCAAATACTTTGGATATGCCAACATATATAACATTGGGAATAGAAAAGCCAGAAATAAGACCTCCAATCCCTTGTCCAATCAGATCATGACAAATATGGTACTTTTTTTTATATAAAATTCGATGTTTTTAGTTCCCTGGTTACAACAATAGATAATATGGAAATATTTGTGGTCAAAGGACAGAGTAATATGAAGTCAACGATTTATCGATCGCTATAGTCCCTCTATGCCTACGGAAGGGACTAATAATGGAAGAAGGGGCATTCATTTTAAAATTAATTAAATTGAATATGGTATTAATAATAATTGGATTTTTTTTATAGCAAGTTAAAAATTGAATTTTGTTTCTATTAAAATTTGTAGCGAGTCAAAAATTATAAAAAGTTGAAGAAATGTTCTTAATATTTTGATAAATTCAAGATGGGCTTGTCAAAATAGTCTGTGGGTGTAGTTTCTATTAAGATTTGGATGGAAACACTCTAAGACGTGCACAAAATAGAAAATGCTACAATTGGTTGTCTTGATCATCACATCGCTAGTTCCAACAATGCCGAAAAAAAATCATTCTATTTGAAATGGAATATGTACTAAACAAAACAATAACCATTTTTTCAACTTAAAAAAAAACAATCCATAGATAATATATATGCTTGGGCAAAAGGCATGGGAACATAAAACAAAAACATGAATGGTCGCTAGCAACCAATTTAATTTAATCTCATTCAATTAGATATTAACGTACACTTATGGCTAAAAATGTCCAATATGACTAGAAATAAGTATATGAATATGGACATGAAACAAAATGAATGGGGAATACCTAAGAAAGTAGTTTCAATGTTGGAAACACTATAACTCATCTAGTTAAGGTTAGAAGGAAAGTCATGATAAGATTTATGTTGATATTTGATAGAGATCGCCATACTATGCAAACCGAACTCGTGAATATGTCATGATTAGAAGGGTTGTTATGGAGTTATCCATGTAAATTTTGAAAGTATGAAGTGATGAGTATGGGTTAGTAATGCAAAATGACTTGGAATTGAGGATTTATTTGTTAAAATTGAAACGCCTCTCAGATAAATAAAGCTAGACATTTTTTGTCTTCATATTTTATTAGAGTCATTAAGAACCCTAGATATGTTTGAATATGAAAACTTCCATGGATTTCATAGTACCAAAAGCATTTGGAGAAGAAAATGCTCATTAGCCTTAGGCTATGGAGACATAGTCAACATGTACACTACTCTCATGAAATATGGTGATGTAACTCCATTTAAAGTATGTGAGAGTTATTTGGCATTCCAAAAGCCAATTTGTATGTGAAGAGACGAAATTATAGCTAGGAATAGCTTCCTAGGTATCAGGTGAAGGTTGTACAATAGTCTAGAAACCAAATTAGTGGTTGCAAATGTTGAATTGAATGTACATATGCAACAAAATAGGTTGATTGAGGTTGAGTTTGTAGTTGTAGAATACTCAAAATGTTCATAAAGTGACACTAGTTGTAAACTTGAAAGCAATTACGTGTTTCTAGATCTATTGCAAATGGCTAATTTCTATGATATAATAAGCTTGCAAATACAATATGGATTGAAGCCATTAAATTTGAGCCTCAAATATGCAAAGAGTAACTAGAAAAATAATAAAGGTTTAATGAAAATTTTAAATTTGACTACCATTGAACCTTTACCATTTTCCCATAAACATTCCTTGAGACTACTAAAAAGAATAGTTTCTATAGGAAACATGAAAATATCTTTAAAATAGAAAATGAGACACTACAAGCAATGAGACTGCTAGAAAGGAGTATGAGGGAGACATATGCTAAATGGGATAGAGTTCATCTAAAAGGTATCCCTCCATGTACAAGAAATGGCCTAAAAAAAATTTCCACTTAAAAAACCATAGAGAGCCATTCAATTTAGCTTATAAGAAATGGCCTAAAAATTGTTTCCACTTAAAAACACCATAGAGAGCCATTTAATTTACTTATGAAGACATAGCCATATGAAGACAAAGTAGAGAAGCTAAAATACATTAAACCATACAGCTAAAATGATTACATTTAAAACTTTATATGGTTAATACCATCCCCAGTTATTTTATTGAACGAGTTAAGAGCCTATCATGGTTTACAATAATGGTTTCCAATATATTGGTAACCCAATTTAAAAAATCTAGAAAAGTATTATTAGTCCCTGTCGTAGGCATAGAGGGACTATAGCGATCGATAAATCGTTGACCTGGAATTAGCTTGTGCGTTGACCAGAAATATTTGCCTATTGTCTATTGTTGGAACAAGGGAAGTGAAAACATCGATTTTTATATAATAAAAAGTATAATGTTTGTCAAGATCTGATTGTACAAAGGATTGGAGGTCTTATTGTTGCCTTTGTTATTCCCAATGTAAAATATGTTTGCATTTCCAAAGTATTTGGTAGTATATGGTCATTTTTTAATCATAAATTTTGTTGTGCATTCGTCAAATGTGGATTAATGCTACCATTAATTTGAATGTTTGTTTTAGCATTTTATGCTAGGTAAATTTATGGCAATGTTTGATATGGTGGCATATCCAAAGTATGGCTTTGCAATACATTCTCTAGTGTTCGAACAATTGTTACAAAAAATATATGAATTTATTTGGGATACGTCAGAGACCTACCAC
Source organism: Picea engelmannii (assembly GCA_009831015.1). Taxonomy (NCBI): domain Eukaryota; kingdom Viridiplantae; phylum Streptophyta; class Pinopsida; order Pinales; family Pinaceae; genus Picea; species Picea engelmannii. The sequence continues at coordinate 594,239 of ML778792.1, forward strand.
ATTGAATTTTTTTCTTAAATGTTTACAGTGCATTTCTGACAAACTTAAATGTTTACCTAATAGCCTTGGTAGTGTTGAATGGTTACTTAACAGGCTTGTTACAAGACATTTTCTTCATTTTTTTAAATTTATATGCTCCAGGGGCATTGCTAGTTCACTGGTCCATGATTGCTTTTTTCATGGCACTGATTTGTTATTTGCATGTTCTCGTTGTTCTTGCTTGCCTGTTTGTGTTGTTGCAGTTTGCACGATTGGGTTTCTGCAGTCACAATTGGAAGAGCCTCATTTATGGGGGGGGGGTTGCTGCTTATTCCTTTCTTCGATGTATGATGTTTATTGTTGCTTGATTAGACTTTGCAGGGTTCCAGTCCTACGCCTGCACTTGGGCCTTTTGGTGCTTTTTGGTCATGGATGATTTTAGGGGCTAAATTTCACTCATGGGCTAATTTTCCATGGTTTTTCCAAAAACAAGATTCACTTTTTTAAAAATGATTTGCCCAAATTCTATGGGATAAAATTATTTTACCTTAAAAATCGCCAAAATTTTATAAAACCTATATAAAATCCTTAGAAATTTGAATATTTTTACAAAAATATCACCAAACATTTATAGTTTGCATATGAAGGATAAGTAAGATTCGCCAAGGTTTCTACTTTTTAAAATAAATTTCCATCCTTAAAATCATCCATGTTTTTGCTTGGGTTCTTATTTGGTGCTTTTTCTTGTTTTACTGGGGTTTGCAATGTTGGGATGCTGCATCTGCGGTTGGATCTCTGGTTACATTTTTTTGCACTTCGGTTTGCATAGAATACTATTAAGATAAAATAACAGACTAAAGAATTGCAGGCAATGTAAATTGCATCTGTTGCGCATTGAAACGGAGTTTGTTGCCCTGGAAATATATTTCATAGTTGTCGATGCGTTTTCCATGGATTCTGTGTTACTATGGTTTCATAGTTATGAGATTGCTTTTTGTTGTGTGGGAGATATATTTGTTCTCTGCCTTTTACTTTCCTGTTGTAAATTGTGTTTGACTCTAGTTTTTCACATTTATGTGGTCATTCTGAGCCACCATTGTTCGGTTGTGTACTTAGCCATTTTTATGTACGTGGCTTCACGAATAGGTTTTATCGAACTATGACAGGTTGTGTTTGGTGTATACATTAGCTTTACCGAATTAGTTTTCTTTAAAAGAAGGCCTCCTAGACAAAAGAGAATGCAGTTTATGAAATTATAGGTTTCCTGGACAACATAGGTTAATGATTGCAGCCTCTAGGGATGGCGGGCTGAAACTTGGGCTTATTAAGATAAAATAACAGAGTAAAGAATTGCAGGCGATGTCAATTGCATATGTTATGCTTTGAAGAGGATTTTGTCAAGCTCAAAATATATTTCATAGCTACTGATGCTTTTTCCATGGATTATGTGTTAATACAGTTTCATAGTTATGAAATTACCTTTTGCTGTGTGGAAGATATAGCTCTTCTCTCCCTTTTACTTTCTTGTTGTAAACTGTGTTTGAATCTACTTTCTCGTGCTTATGTGGTCATTCCAAGCGATTGCAGTTCAGTTTCATCCTATGACAGGTTGTGTGTAGTCTATACATTATCTTTCCCAAATTAGTTTTCTTTAAAAAAAAACCTCCTGGACAGAAGAGAATGTAATTTATGAAGTTATAGGTTTCCTGAACAGCATAGGTTAATGATCGTGGGTTCTCGGGGTGGCAGGATGAAAATTGGGCTTTTGTTCTTCTGTGCCCTGCAAATAGCATGATGAGTTCCATGATCATTCCGACCAATCGTCATTCAGTTGCATAGTTAGCCAGTTTTATGGACGCGATTGGTGAATAGGTGGTATCGAACTATGGTGTATACATTAGCATTTACGAATTAGTTTTCTTTAAAGGAAGGGTTCCTGGACAGAAGACATTGATATTTATCAAATTATAGGTTTCCTGGAAAACATAAATTAAACATAGGAAATATGTAATTTTGTAAAGTAGATATATAAAGCATACACAAAGCCCTCGACCCATACTTAGCCAGTTTTTTCATCGCGGATTCTTGGGGTGGACGGCTGGAAATTAAGAATTGAAGAGTTCCTTGATATACAAATTGACCATCGAACTTGTGGACTATTTGAATTTGAAGGCCATCATGTCCAAAAAAATTAGCATTGTCGAAATAGTTTACTTTACGTACGTCGTTTTACATAACCTGGTGGACAAAAAAACACACAAAAAAAATAGTAAGCATTTTTTGGATCGCGTGTTATCGGGCTAGCGGGTTCTAACTTCGGCCATGGTTGTTTCATGTCCTACAAATAGCACAGATAGTTCTACGATATACAAATAGAAAATCGGACTTGCGGACTATTTGAATTTCAAGGGCTTATGTGCAAAAAAAATAGCATTCTTGAATTACTTTTCTTTACGTACGTTCTACATATGCTCGTCGACAAAAACAAAAAAATAGTAGTAACGTCTGTTGCATAGGGATCCATCCCCGCTACATTTAGCACTTCCCAATACACATTAAATATGCTTTCAAAAGTTAGAATCGACCAGACAGGTTCGAAAAGATGGGCTTTAATAACTAGAAAGCTCAAGGACATTTCCCATTAAAATAAATAGACAAGCTAATATTCAACCCTTCCTTGTTTTTTATTTTGAACAGGCAGGGAAAGTTGAAGAATCAAACGCAACGTAGTTCCTTGGTTATTAGATACTCAATTCGCATTCTCGCTATGGCTTTTGCCAATGAGTTGTCCATCATATATGGCCTTCCTTCTAGGTTGTTAGATGTTTTTGCCCCTTTACTCAAATAATAAAAATGTCATTGAATTTGAAGAACATTGAGTACTAAAGTGCCTTACCTATGAAAGCTCCTTTTTGCCAGCATTTTGAATTTGCGATTTTTTTTTTTTTGCTTCTGCAGTTTTAGTTTTTCTTAAAAGCTTCAGCATAGTTCACGAAGGTGTCGCCCACATAGGGCTTGACATCATGTCCCTCTTTAATATTGTGCATTTCGAAATGATGGGCTTTAATAACTGAAAATATTCAGGACATGTCCCATTAAAATGAATAGACAGGCGAATATTATGGGATCTGGCAATTTCTTTTTATCGGCATTTTGAAGTTGCGAAAATAGTTTTTTTTTTTTTAGCAGTTTTAGTTTTCTCAAAATCTTAAGCATAGTTCACAAATGTGTCACCCACAGAGGCCTTCACGTCATGTCCCTCTTTAATATTTTGCATTCTGAAATGATGGGTTGTAATAACTGGAAAGCTCGAGGACATCTGCCATTAAAATGAATAGACAGCCGAATATTATGGCATCTGATAATTTCTTTTTGCCTGCATTTTGAATTGGCGAAAATACTCTTTATTTTATTTTTTTTGCTTGTGCAATTTTAGTTTTCTTAAAAGCTTCAGCATAGTTCACGAACGTGTGACCTACAAAGGCCTTCAAGTCATGTCCCTCTTTAATATTGTGCATATCTTAGATGTCATATTTGAGAATCTGCTCGGATATGGGAATTTTAATATGTGATGCTAGTCACTATTCAGTGTACATATTCAAAAATATTGAAATTAATTACTGAAAATATCGAGAACATCCGTCATTAAAAGGAATCAACACAAAATGTATGGAGGACCATCCAACCTTGCTTTTAAATACTTATTTCCATTTCTCTCTATGATCAAAGAGTTGCGGTTTAGGGTGCCTTCATTCTAATGTTCCTAGTCATGGACATGTAAGACAACTTAGAGATGCAATCGAAGGGCAAATGAAAGAAGAGAGACTGGTTTTATGTGACGTGAGATTTGAGTTAAAAAAAAGTCTGTTATACAAGAGAAACTCGGAGAGGACGAAAAAATAAAAGAACAAGTATGTTTGGTGTTCTCCCTGTGTTTTAATGCTTTGGTTGGTTGAAAACGCTGCGTGGAAATTTGTTTGTTGAACTTCTTTGTTTTATTGCTGGGAATTGTAATGGATTTTTAGGTCACCTGGAAGATAGTTCTTCGTTTGAGCATATAGCTTCTTCCAACAACATAAATTTGGCCACTGTATCGAATTGTAGATATTGCACAAGTATTTGTCTTCCTCAAAGGCTGGTAATAGAATCTATATGGGTGGATAAAACAACATATTATCACTACAAGATTTTCTATTTCATACTTTGATGACCTGCATGTGGCTCTAGTAGCCGACTTGACAGAAATCCATGTTCTTTGTCAAAGTTTGTTCAGTTTCCTCTAGATGTAGTTGCAGAGTCCACATATTAGGCATCACCTCCGAACATTCCAAACCTTTCTGTGGGCCGCCATACCTCGCCCGCTATGAGGAAAGATATATTCTGATGCATTCTGGTGCATTCTGCAGCATTTGATGCACTTGCCACACCTCAGCTACCTAAAGAATTTATGTACCTCAACAGATTTGAATTTTGCATCTGGGTTGGACGTTTCTTCCAATTTAATGTAATAAAGAAAAGAAGTTCCACATACAAATCCTCAGGTAGGCTTCTCAACCAAATAGACAATCTAATACAGGGAGAATACCAGTCACTATATACTTGAACTTTTTTCCCCTGCCTTAACTATTGTGACATAAAATGACTCCGTTCACTTTGAAATCGGCCTGAATCGCATTTCTAAGTTGTCTCCAATGTGAATGCTCAATAACATTGTAAAGAAAACACCTTAAAACCCAACTTTTTTATGACAAAAGGAAATTAATACTTGACAAAGAATGGAATGTTCAATAAGTAGCCATTGCAAGCAGGCCATATATGGAAGAAACAAGGTATTCAAAAAATTGGGATAGATGTACTTCGTAGCACCGATTAAGTACAAAACCCAAAATTGATATTCAACTCACTTTTTACGAATAAAGAGTTTGAACGTTAAGAAAAGTGTGAAGAAGCTTCATCAATGTACATATCTTTAATTGGTTGATGGCAGGTGAAGTCGCAATCGTTGTCGCAAACAGCCTCAGTTGTATTTTGTAACACATCTTATTTGAATATAGAATAATTTTGGTTTATTTCTTAATAGTATTTTCCAATTTATGGTATTTGTTTCAATTGTATTTTGTACCTTCTTCCTGTGTGTCATTAAACATGAAGGAAAATATTTTCGTTGTGTTTCCCACTACTTCAATCTAAATAAAACCTGGTCTGTTCTTTCTTTACATTTTACATTTAAAAATACTTTTTCATAGGCCATACTTATGTGGCATCGACTCTATATTTAAAGAAAGAAATTGGAGGACCCATTCTGCTCCCATTCTTCGAGTTCCGTAAATAGATTGAATTCATGAGTTACAACAAGGCAGTTGAGCTATTGATGCAATGTTCCTGTGAAGTATGTTGGATAAATTGCAGCTTGTTCTATTTGATAATATCTGTGCATATATACTAATATCAGTACTATTGGAAAAAATACAGAAAACTTCCTCTTCAACAAAGCTTAGGTAGTTGTGTTTGGGTTTGCGGTATTAAAAAAATATGTCCAGTGTTCCATCATATACATCTTGCAGCCTAGGAGTTCTGTAGTTTGCAATTTATGCTTTAATTACTTAAAGTCACAACAAATTTTGATTGCCTTTAATTTAATTTAGATATTGATCTTTATGGAGAGTCGTCGTTTGCTTATGTCATTGCAACGAATACAAGATGAATATATGATAAGGAATTTATGTCGTTGAGACCACAATGCAAATTCATGTTCCTTGTTGCGCTATGTATATCTTGCAGTCAAAATTTTCCTAGTTTCAACGAAATGTGTGAGCCAAAGAGCATCTTGCAAATTTGGAGATCATTTTCATTTGAAACAGAAACAATCCATTAATATATATTAGTATGAATACTATTCAGATAAATACAAAAACTTTCTCCATTGATAGATACTAGTATGAATACTATTGAAATAGATATCAAAACTTCATCTTGGCCAATACCTAAGCAGTTATCTGGACACTAGGCCCCGGGTTCACAGTATCCATCACCTATGTCCCATGTTTCGTCATATACATGTTGTACGCAAAGAACTTTAGTGATGTGCACTTAATTCTTTTACTAGTGAGAAGCCAGCAGAGGTTCGAAAACATTGCCATTAATAAACGAAAAAAAAAAGGTTTTCCCAACTCTCAGATACTTATCTATTTTCCCATTTTGCTTTTCACGTTCATTATGGATTTTTGGTTTTATACTTAGTCGTGTTTCTATGTACGAAAAGCTGGCATGTTTTCATCTCCATCTATATCCTCACAAGATGGATATAACTGACCGTTGTTCCATTCCATACTTATCCAATTTTATGCCTGTCGTTGCTTGCGAGCTCGACTGCTTATTGTTCCGCTATATACACCTTGCACTGAAAACATCTGTGATCTAAAATTCTACCACGGGTTCCTCATATACATTAACTTCTTTCAAATTATTTGTTCTTGATATGCATACCTAGCAACTTAGCATCCTTCCTGACATACATCAACAATGGTCTTACCAGTGACTGTTGGGTAGGTGTTATATTCTTTGCATGTGTGTGTGTGGGCATGTCAGATATGACAACTGTGTCTGACAATCCCTCTAGTAGTTCTCTTTGTGTTGTGTGCGTCGGGCGCTTTCCTAGGGGGGTCTCAGGGAGGGGGGCACAGGTATGCCCCCCCTGGTTACAGACAGTATTCGGAAACGGGCGGTAGCCTGGGGCAGCGCCCCGAAATTTGTTTTTCGGCGATTTTTGTTATTTTTAGCGGATTTTGCTATTTTTAGCGGTTTTGTAAATTAATCCTAGATTAAGGGATTAGTGTTTTGGTATCTAAGAAATACCTAAAAACATTGTATATATATTGTATAGTGAATGGTGAAATTCGATATAATGAATATAAGAAAGGTTTTCCTGGTTGAGGGTTTCCGGTATAAATCTTTATGTACTGTTTGAATGAGCCATTGATTAAATTTTGTTTTGCTTAAGAATCTATATGCATTGCTTTACTTCACAGGTTTAAAACTTACATGTGGTATCAGAGCTCGTTTTTGGGTTCAAAGGGACGCCTTTGTTGTTGAGGATTTGGATCAGTCTTGATAGATCAAGTTTATCTTGGGTCTGTGATAAACCTGGGTTTAGTGGGATCTTTTGCAGTGGTGATTTGAGTGCAGAAAGAGGAATGGCAAGCTCTTCTAGAATCAATATAGTGAAGTTCAATGGTAAAAACTTTGAGCTATGGAAGTTGAATATGGAGGACCTTCTTGTAGACAAAGAACAATGGATCATTGTGGATCTTGGTACATATCCTACTAGTACACCGTCTACTAGCACACAGGTTACTGGTACACAACCTACCAGTACACAAACTACCAGTACACCACCTACTGGTATGTCGAAGGAAGATTGGGAGAAGTTGGATAGAAGAGCGAGTACTATTCGACTCTGCCTGGCAGATTCAGTGTTGTTGAATGTCTCAGGAGAATCTACAGCCAAGGAACTATGGGATAAGTTAGGGAATTTGTATCAATCAATGTCCCTGGTAAACAAGATGTTTCTTCAAAAGAAGTTGTATCATCTTAGGATGGAAGATGGAGATTCTGTGATAGAACATCTAAATGCCTTTAATACTCTGGTAAGTCAACTTGGCTCTGTTAATATTACGATTTCAGAAGAAGATAAGTGTATTACTTTGTTATGTTCTTTTCCATACTCTTGGGATAATCTGGTTGTAGCAATAGGTAGTACCACTCAATCTACATTGAAGTATGAGGATGTAGTTCTATCCTTGTTATCTGAAGAGATGAGGTGAAAAAGCATGGATGGTCATAACACAGATGATTTATTTGTAAGAGGGCATACCCAAGACATGAACCCCGGTAAGCCTTCAAGGTGGAGATCTAAATCTACAAGTAGATCTAAGTCTCTAGGAAAATCTTTGAGGAAATGTTGGAAGTGTGGTAAAATAGGGCATTATAAGAAAGATTGCAAGTTTAAGAAGGTTGAAAAAACAAAGGGATCTGATAGTACCTCTTCCACAGAGGCGGAAACCTCCACTGAAGAAGGAGGTGATGTTTACCTGGCATCCAAAAGTATACATGCAGACCGTGATGTATGGTTGATCGAATCAAGTGCGTCATACCATATGACTCCTCACACGGAGTGGTTCTCTAAATATGAAAAATATGATGGTGGTGATGTATTCCTAGGATATGACTCAACAACAAAAATCTTGGGATGTGGAAGGGTTATGTTGTTGCTAAAATATGGAAGGATTATAACTCTCCTTGGGGTTTTGCACATTCCAAAACTATCCAAGAGCATAATATATGTAAGCAGGATGGATGATGCAGGAGTGGATACTGTATTTGGAAAGAACACTTGCAATATAGTATGAGGAGAAATGGTGTTGATGAGGGGAGTTCAGTGTGGAACTCTGTACAAGTTGTTGGGAAGCACTTATACTAATGGGTGTAACAGTCATGTTGTCCCTGAACAGATGAATAAAGAAGACAAGACCAATATTGTCCCTGGAAAGAAGATCGTGCTATGGCATCAAAGACTGGGACATATTGGAGAAAAGGGCCTTCGAACACTACACGGTAAAGGTATGGTTGAAGGTATGTCTAATTGCACTCTAGATTTTGATTTATGTGAACATTTCATGTATGGTAAACAGAATCGAGTAAGATTCCCATCTGGTGCTACAAGAGAAAAGGGAATCTTAGAGTTGATACACAGTGATGTGTTTGGACCTACTCTTGTTCCATCCCTAGGTAAATCTGTGTATTATGTTTCATTCATAGATGATTTTTCAAGGAACACATGGATTTATTTTCTTAGAAATAAATCTGAGGTATTTGATAAATTTAAAGAGTTTAAGTCTCTGGTAGAAAATCAAACAAACAAGAAAATAAAGGTATTGAGAACAGATAATGGTGGAGAATTCTGCGGAAATGAATTCAAAAAATTCTATAAGACGTGTGGTGTAGCAAGGCAGAAGACTACTCCATACACTCCTCAGCAGAATGGAGTTACAGAAAGGATGAATAGGACACTGATGGAAAAGGCAAGGAGCATGCTCAGTGGTGTCGAGTTAGGACAAGAATTTTGGGCAGAGGCATTGGGTACATCATGTTACCTGGTCAATCGATCGCCTTCATCAGCGTTGGATGATAAAACTCCACACAATGTATGGTCTAAAAAGAAACCCTCTCTTCAACATCTTAGAGTGTTTGGTTGTGATTCTTATGTACATGTTCCAAAGGAAAATAGAAGTAAGCTGGATAAAAAGGCTAAAAAGTGTATCTTTATTTGTTATAAAGATGGTGTGAAAGGTTATAAGCTTTGGAACCTAGAAACCAAGAAGATTGTTTACAGTTGGGATGTTGTTTTTAGAGAGGTAAGAGATGTTTCCAAGTAGGAATTCCTACCAAGGAAAGAAGAACCTGAGAAAATAGAGATTGATTTGGATGATGCAAAATCTGAACCATCTGAAAAAGATGAAGTAGAATAGTCCATCGTTTTTTCGTTCCAATTTTGCTTTATCTATTACTGATGATTATCCCAGAACTATCAGGGAAGCAGTGAATTCAAAGGATAGTAAACTATGGAAGAAGGTTGCGGTTGAAGAAATGTATGCCTTGGATATGAATGAGGCATGGGATATAGTTGAGTTGCTAGCTGGAAGAAATTTTGTTGGTAGCAAATGGTTGTTTAAGAAGAAGTTTAATGCAGAAGGTAAAGTGGAGAAATACAAAGCTCGGTTAGTAGAAAAAGGTTATTCCCGGGTAGTGGGAATTGACTTTGGTGAGATTTTTTCTCCTATTGCCAAGTTAACATCTATTAGATTTCTTTTATCTATTTTTGTTGCTTTTGATCTTGAAGTGGAACAGATGTATGTGAAGACAACATTCCTACATGGGGATTTGGTAGAATAAATCTACATGAAGAAACCTGAAGGCTTTTAGTGAAGGGAAAGAAAGAGCCGGTCTGTAAGCTAAAGAAGTCACTATATGGTCTGAAGTAATCACCTAGGATGTGGTACCAAAATTTTGACACATACATCCTTGGATTGGGATTTGTGAGAAGCAGGGCTGATCACTGTGTATATTCCAAGAAGGATGGTAATCACTTCATTTATGTAGTGTTGTATGTTGATGACATGTTGTTGGTAGGAAATAACATGGATGTTATCAAGGAGGTGAAATCACAGCGATCCTCCAAATTTGACATGAAGGATCTTGGTGCTGCTAACTTCATTATGGGAATGGAAATTAAAAGAGATCGTGCAAATAGGAAACTCTGGTTGAATCAAATAAAATATGTTGAGATGATATTACAGAGGTTTAATATGCATGGAAGTAAACCGGTCAAGGTTCCTATTCATGTAGGTGTAAAGTTATCTGCAGATCAGTGTCCCAAGACACAGGAAGAAGAAGAGGACATGTCCCATGTTCCATATGCCAGTACAGTTGGTAGTTTGATGTATGCAATGGTCTGTACTAGACTGGACATTGCACATGTAGAGGGAGTTTTGAGCAGGTATATGTCAAAACCAAGGAAGGATCATTGGACAACAGTAAAGAGGGTCTTCAGGTATTTGCGTGGCACTACCAATTATGGATTGTGCTACCAAGGAAGACCAGGATTGGAAAGAGTGGTAGACATACATGGCTTTGTTGATGCAGACTAGGCTAGAGATCTGGATTGCAGAAGATCTACAAGTGGGTATGTGTTTAACCTATTTGGAGGAGTAATCAGTTGGATGAGCAAAATATTGGTTGTAGTGGCAATCTCAAATATAGAAGTTGAATACATGGCAGCCACTCATGCAAGCAAGGAAGCAGTATGGTTACAAAGATTGTGTTCAGGTATTGGGTTGGTACAACAAGCAGTGAGATTAGATTGTGACAGTCAGAGTGCAATATTCCTAGCAAACAACCCAACTTATCATTCGAAGACAAATCATATTGATGTTCAGTATCACTTTGTGAGAGACATGGTTGAGGAAAAGAAGGTGTTGCTAGAAAAGGTTGACACTTTGAAGAATGTTGCAGATTCA
>ML778792.1:605778-633670 GCA_009831015.1 Picea engelmannii
AAAGCGTAGCATTCGGCAATGGGCGGTAGCCCAGGGCAACGCCCCGAAATTTTTTTTGGACGGTTTTTCCTATTTTTAGCGGTTTTGTAAATTAATCCCGAATTAAGGGATTAGGGTTTTGGTATCTACGGAATACCTAAAAACATTTTATATATATTGTATAGTGAATGGTGAAATTCGACATAATGAATATAAGAAAGGTTTTCTCAGTTGAGGGTTTCTGGTATAAATCTTTGTGTACTATGTGAATGAACCATTGATTAAATTATGTTTTCTTAAGAATCTATATGCATTTCTTTACTTCACAGGTTTAAAACTTACAGTGACAAGTGGACATAGTGGTACGAAAGACACTTCCGTGATCTTCAATTCATGCCTTAACATATCCATCTATATCCTGGCACGACGGATCCAACCAACCGATGTTCTTTTTCATACTTAGCCAATTTTACGCTCGTCATTGTGGCGATGCCGCTTACGAAACAAGTTGCCTATTGTTCCACTATATACATCTTGCACTCAAAACATATGTGATCTACAGTTCAACCGCGGGTTCTTTGTATGCATTAAGTCCATTCAAAGTATTTGTTTCTTCTTTCCATCCCCAGCAACTTTACGTCCTTCCTCATATACATCAAAAATGCTCTTACTAGTGGCAAGTGGACACAGTGGTACAAAAGATACTTCCGTGATCTGCACTTTATGCGTTAACTGGTGATAAATCAGCAGGCATTCACAAGAATTTGCATTAATAAGCAAGCACTAGATGTCCTTCTGCGAGATACTTAGTTCTTTTTCCCTTCTCTTCTTCCCGTGTATTATCTAGAATTCCACTGCGAACTTCTTCGTCCTTTTTCCCTTATTTTGTTCTTGTGTATTATGGGACTATAAAATATGGACATGATATTTTATAGAACATGTACAAATTCTGCATTCCATACCTAGCGACATTTTGGATCGCGGGTTCTCATACGGGCGGGCGGGCTCAAAATTGGGCCTCCATTGTTTCGTGCCCTACAAATAGCACCACTAATTCCACGATATACAAATTGACAAGCACACCTGCGGACTAGCTAAGTCAACATTGCACTGTTATTGTTCTGTGTCCTCCAAACAACACTCCCAGTTCCACAATATAGAAATTTACAGATGGAGTGCAGGACTGGCGGGGTGGAGATTGCCATTGATTACGGACGCTAATCCCTATGAAGTATCTAATAGTATCTAAAAAATTATTTTAGTTTTTATTTTTTCCCTGTATAACAGTGTCTAAAAAATTATTTTGAATACTAAAATAGCTCTTAGTAGTGACAACTGAACACAGAATTACGAATCAGTTGGGATTGCACTCTCCTCAATATACAAATTAACTATCGAATTCCGACATAGTCCACTCTTCCATGTTACAGATTATGCATTCCATAGTTTGGAGTGATACAATTAGAAGGTTCGGGCCTCGCCTCCTTTGCAGACACTTTGTCAGCCTGTTTTGCATCCTCCTGTTTCCCGGTTCATGAAATATGCAGCTCCAGCATTGGCAGGTTGACATATGTTTATCTCCATTTATATAATCAGATAACGAATATGATCGACCATTGTTTCTTTCGATGATTTCGATGTTTTTCCGTTATATACATGTTCCACTCTAAATTTCCGTGATCTACAATTCCACTGCTAACTACTCCATTATTTTTCCATTTGTTTTCTTCCTGTGTATTATGGGACTATAAAGTATGCACATGATATCTTATAGAGCATGTATTAATTCCCATGATATTTTATAGAGCATGCACAAATTCCGCATTCGATATCTAGCGACATTTTGGATCGCGTGTTCTCAGGTGGGAAGGCTCAAACTTGGACCTCCATTGTTCCATGGCCTACAAATAGCACCCACAGTTCCACGATATACAAATTGACAAGCGAACCTACGGAGTGGTTGACTCAGCATTGCACTTTCATTGTTTTGTGTCCTCCAAATAGTGCTCGCAATTCCGCGATATACAAATTGACACACAGAATGCAGGACTAGTGAGGTGGATATTGCTATTGTTTACGGATGCCAGTCCCTATGAACTATCTAACAATATCTAAAAAATTATTTTGAATACTAAATTAGCTCTTGGTACTGACAGTTGAACACAGAGGTACGAAACAGTTGGGATTGCACTCTCCACAATATACAAATTGACCACCAGATTCTGACATTGTCCACTCTTCCATGTTGCAGATTATGCATTCAAATGTTCAGAGCGATACAATTAGAAATTCTATATCTGGCCTCCTTTGCAGACACCTTCTCAACCTGTTTTGGATTCTCCTGTTGTTGGGTTCACGAAATCTACAATTCCAGCGTGATCACTCTACCACTGCTCACAAATGTTTCAAAGTATCTCTCACTACCTTCCATCCCCACTAACTTCCTATCCTTCCAGTTGTGCTACCATATCCTCTTCGTTGTTAAGCGTACTGCACTCAAAAAGTTCTGAGACATACAATTTGACCCTCGTGCCCTCACCCTCAACGCTTGTAAGTTGCAACCTTGTTTTGTAGCTGTCATTTTTCCCCTGCCCACGACCTCTGTACTTTCTTACTATGCGATTAGAAACCTTTCATGCTACCAACTGACTATGCAGGAACCCTCAACATTGTCATTAATGGCCGAAAACCTCAAGGAGATCTCCCATTATTACGCATTAAACCAAGATGTGCGGAGAGTTATCTTGTCCCTTCCGATTGTTCATCACCAACGTGCATCCTCGTGTTAGGCCGCTCAGGAAATCTACAATGCTTAATCGTTCATTGCAATATCCAACGTGTTGGCATTTCTATTTATCCAATTAGTATTTCTTAATGCTAACAACGCATCATGCAACATCCATCCAAATTGTCATTAATCAACGAAAGTCTTGAGAACATCTCCCATTCACATGCTTTCAACCAAAATTTGTGCATGGTTATATTGTCCCTTCCAAATTTTCATTTCATTCATCAGCTGGAACAAATAAACATTCTTGTAGACTTATGGCACCAGGTCAACAACAGTTTTGTGGAGATATAGTAAATATGTTCGCACAAGAGGACTAGAGCTTTCAGTGTTCTAGAGCATACTTTTACTATTCATCCCGTTCCTCCCAAAACGAAGTGATTTGGACCTCTGGAATCGCTCGTGCAAGTTGCGTTCCTGAGGTTTTTGAATCTAAGAAGGTGGTCTCTTGGTGCGCCAAAAAATATATTCCAGGCCAAAGAATTATTCCACTGCACGACCATTCTCCTGTTTCTTTGTCACCTCGGCTCTTCCGCGAGATGTTAAAATTGTCGAACCCAACACTGACGTTCAGAGGACAAGACTGCAAATAGTTTCTAGAAAAACATCATAACCATTTGTACATATTAGCAGACTTCCTTGAAGACCCGACAACAGTTCCTGAAGATATCATAAGGCTACAGGTAAGTTCCTTTAGAAATCCATTCCGGGAAATTGCTTGGCTGGTTACAAGAATAACGGGACAGGCATCCACAACAAGCATTTCCCATATAATTATTTATATTTTGTATTTGACAGTCAAGGAAAAATACATTTTCGATTGGGGGAAACTAATTTCAATTGAGCTCTGCTCCCAGTTGTCATGATTCAAAGAATCGAATCAATTTTATATGTCATCCTACTTGTTTTTCACAATTGTGTATTGTTCTCTGTTTCCAAAACTTTCTCTTTCCAATAAAATAAACTGTAGATTCGACCCAGTAATATTCTGGCATGAGGCATTGTGGAGACACAAGGCCTCCCATTGTTTTTATAAAGTTTTTAATGGCTTTGTCTTAGTTTTCAAAGATTTACTGTTAGGCAAGGATGCTCCGCGGATGTCTGGCCAGGCAACCAAGTTTTTGAACAGAAAGGGCACACTTGAGCAAGAGGAAAATCATAGTGTCCTCATGGTCTTTGGCTCTAAGGAAAATCTTTCCTTCCTTCCATGCCACATCACAGACAAGATGTTTGTTACAGAAATAGTAAGACAATACAACCACTAGTTTCATTTTTTCCATGACAAGAAAAACAAACAGTTCATTCCTCTGCCCTGGAAAGTCGGAGACTTTGTGTGCAGAAACATCAGCAAGATTGATGAGTTTGAAGCCCATTTCAAGAAATTGAACCTAACGTACGTTGAAAGGCTAAAAGGGTTCAACCCTAATGGCATTTTTCGAGAACATTTACTGGGTGTTGGCTTTAACACCTTTTTTATCCATACACACTTGACCCAAGACAGGAACAATGTCAACAACAATCCTTCTTCTGGTGATTGTGACACAGAGAGATTGCAAAGCACCACTGAATTGTACAGACAACATGGAAAAGTGTCCAGTGAGAAGAGTACCCAGTCCCCCGCCAACACTCCCAAGAGCATGACATCATGGAGCATAGCTTCGACAGTCCACCCCAGTAAGAAAGAAACCCAGAAATCTTCAAATGGAGGAGGAGATAAGAACCCTCCTCACATAAATATTGATAGTTCTCACAAAATTCCACTAGCAAAGAAGAGAAGAAACAATGCAGGGCAGGCGGAGGAACCCCAAATTGAAAGTGGAAAACTGCAACTTGAAATTGAAGTTGAGCACATGCAGAAAATTGGTTCGTCTGCGGTGGAAATATCGGACACCTACTTTTTTTACATAGATGAATCCTTCGTAATCCAGAGCGCTATTTTTGATAGCCAATCTAAAAGTCTGGTCATTGAAAAGAGAGATGTAACAAACAAGAAAGGCAAATCTCGCACAAAGATTAACTTTAGCGAAATGTTGTCGTACCAAATCTCCCAATTTCACCAGGGAACCAGTGACATTCTTCGTGATTCCATTCGAGGAATTAAGACAAAAATTGCCAATATGAAACAGCGCCTCAACAAATTTGAGCAGGCTTTCCTTGCAACTCCAGAGTTTGCAAGTCCTTTGGAAAAAATCGTGCCTGCTACCACTACAGAGAAGATGAAAGTATCCTCTACCCTCCTTGCATGCTCTAGAGCCCTTGTAGAAAATAACATCAACAAAAGAATGCAGTTAGTTACTGAAGCCTGGGAAACATCGCAAAATTTAGTTTCCTTCGGAAAGAAGGCCAATGGTTTGCTAGAACAATTGGAGACGAATTAAAAAAATGAACAGTTTTTCTGTGATCAGGTACTAGGCCCTTTTGCCAAATATGTTGAAAAACACATCGGAACTGAAAAGAAGACAGGAGTAACTCCCCTCACCAAAGCGCACCAAAAAAGTAAAAGCATGCTAGCAAAAGAAAGTTGACAACCTGCAGCTCATTGTCAAGTCATGTAAACAAGTCATATCAGAAAAGGAAGATTTATTCACAAGCCTGCTCCAGCTGGACTTAACCGGAACTACCAACGAGGTTCAAGATCCTAACTTAATTTTCAAATCCTTGTCAGTCACCAAAGAAGCCTTCAAGGAACAAGTTGATATTTTAAAGGGGTTGTCTTTCGAAAAGTTTTACAGCATACTTGAACATCATCTAGATGAGCACGAGTGCTGGGTACTGGACTATGCCTCACACAATGAAGAAATTGAACAGGCTCTGCATAGCATTTCAATGGATCTAAAGAAATTAGAAAATGACCTTTACGACATAGAAATCTGGGATGAAACCAACACAGCCCCCATGAAAAGCTACATTGAAGAATGGTTCCAAAAGAGAATGGATAGCCTCATCCAGGACGGGAAAGAACCAGTCAATAGGACTACAATGCCCATTGACGACAGCAACAAAAACGCATCGGCTTCATAGTAAGTTTATACTACCATCTTGTTTTGTTTATCAATCCAGTTTAAATCTATGATGTCATCTTCTCTTCTTTATCAATCCACTTATGTCCTCTTTAAATACAAAACTGTAACCAAACACTCTTAACTTTCAATTTTTTTCTTTTCAGGTCTTCCTCTCTACCGTTGTGCACTTCTTTCAACGTTCCTAATTCTTGTACTTATTTATTTTTATGGTCCGTGGGAGCCCCAATCCCAGTCTATATGACAAACCCATTTAAATTTCCAGAAACATGTAAGAGACATTATTAATTTTTGATAAATTCCAAAGAAAACTAATTCGACAATGCCCTTATTGTATACTAAATTTTGGGTTTCCAGGAACCTTTCTTGTTTGTTCCAAATAAAACTAATTCGGATATGCTACATTTCTTGCCTCCTATTTTATGCTAATTTTCTGGTCTTCAACGACGTTGATGTTTTAAATGTTGATGTAATTTCCAGAGATATTTAACATACATTATTTATTTTATAATAAGTTTGTGTTGTATAGTTCGCAATGTTGCTTCTCAATTTGTATATCGCGTAACTCTCGATGTTGTTTGTAGGGTACGGAACAACAAAGACCCATTTTTTAAACCACCAGCCTGAGAAGCGCGATCCAAAAACTGGCGAAGTATGGAATGACCCCTCCCTGCATGCTCTATAAAATGTGTACAAAGAAAACTAATTCAGCAATGCTATATCTTTTTTTTCCAAGAAAAGCCTTAGTTTTAAAGAAAGCTAATTCGGGAAAACGTTATTACTGTTCTATTGTATAACAGACATTATTTTTTTGTAAATTTCTATAGTCCGCAACTCCGTCTATCATTTTGTATATCACGGAACTGTCGGTGTTATTTGTAGGCCACGGAACATCAAAGACTCAATTTTGAACTCGCTAATTTCCATAAACGTGTAACAGACATTATTAATTTTTGATAAATTACAAAGAAAATTGATTCGACAATACCCGCAATCCAAAAAATGGCGAAGTATGGAATGATCGCTCCCTGCATGCTCTATAAAACATGTGCAAAGAAAACTAATTCGGCAATGCTATATCTTTATGTCCAAGAAAAGCCTTAGTTTTAAAGAAAACTAAACTTCGCCTATCATTTTGTATATCGCGGAACTATCGGTGCTATTTGTAGGCCACGGAACATCAGAGGCCAAATTTTGAACCCGCTAGCCCGAGAACCCGCGATCCAAAAACTGGCTAAGTATGCAATGAGGGTTCCCTGCATCCTCTATAAAATCTCTTCCCCGTACTTTATAAAAGTAGAAATTTCGTATGTATAAAACTAAATATCTACTTTATACAAGTACATATTTCTTATGTATAATTTTTTTATTTGTGATGAATTTCTATAGTCCGCAACTGCACTAACATCAGAGGCTCAATTTCTGTATCGCGGAACTATCGTTGTTTTTTTTATATCGCTAGCCCAATAACCTGCGATCCATTACAAAAGTACATATTTCCTATGTATAAAAGTATTTCAATATATTTCAACTTTCTAGCCATGTGTCTGTACTATGTCGCATTTACTCCCATCCCAACCTGGTAGGGACTCCGCTGCCATGCAGCCTTGAAATTTTTCTTTCGAGTGAAGCTTGAGATTGATATGTTGTCCTTGTCATTATCAATTCCAATACTCTTTCAGTGTTAATACATAAACTCTAGTCTATTACACTACTTGGGACTATTACAGTACTTTGTCCCAAGCAGCCAAGTCACACCAAATTGGTGTATGAAACCACGGAGGTATACATACCCTACCCCCCTTTGGATTTGAACTTGTGACCTCTTAAGAGGAAACACATATTCTTAACCATTAGGCTCACTCAGCTTGTGTCACACTAGCATCGATAATTGCGAGCATAGTAAAGGTTGAACGTTACATGGTTGAATGGAAAACAAACGGTTCTATCTATATAAATTATTTTATGAAAAAAAATTGCATTTTATAAAAAGATTTCAAGTTGTTTCACTATTTTAAAAAATGGTTTTTCTTTTGGGAATTCGGTCATATAAATTTGTAAGAGCACAAATGGATTCAACATGCTGAAAAACCTTTGGGGCACTCATACAGAAATAATCAAAGAAATTTTTGGATCTAATCATTTCTAACCAGATTTCAAACAAATATAGCTTAAAAATTTGTAATAAAAATGAATTCAGCATGCTGAAAAACCTTTGAAATACTTGAATTACAAAAATAATAAAAAAAAATTATGAATCTAACCATTTCTAACCAGATTTTAAATAAATATAACTTTAAAAATATTTCTGAAAATAAACATTTACTAGAACATATAAACTACCGCAACAAATTACTCTGAGTGCGAGGTCAAAAGATTTATTAATTAAAAATAGAAAGTTGCTCTTTAAACCATATTAATTATTATAATATGCCATACATTAATGAACTATGCTCATCTTACGAGGTTACATTGATGAATTTAATTGTATTGACAATAATTTTGAGCAGTTAAAGTAGTCATCGATGTGTTGCGAGAATCGTTGCCTTTTGTATTTAAGGTCCCACCTGGCCAAGTTGATTACTCCGCGCACCGACTCATGCGCACAAAGCGCGGCAATTATAAAAGCAAAAGTTGGAAGTATCGTGTAAAGCCTGTGAAAACAGGTAGAAACTAGAAAGTATAGAAATCGTGTGAAACATGTGAAAGACATTGTCGAATAACAGAGTGTAGACCACGTAGGGTGCTTCATAAGGGTTTTTGAATCAGAAAGCTCAACCATGGTTGGAAATTTGATTCAGAAAGCTCAACCATGGTTGGAAATTTGGTAGTAACCATTACCTCCGGTCTAGCTTGTGTAATCATCAATCAGAGGAGTTCCATATAAGGTTGTCCAGTCACTCAACTGTCTCACATATCTCCCACATTTTCTCCTTTGCTTCAGGCTGTCGCTACTTGTCTCGACTCAGAAACATGGAATCCAAAACAGATGTTCAATTGAAGATCGATGAGAATGGTTGGGTTATTCAAATCAAGGGAAGTCTGGATCTACAGCAAGAAGAAGAAGAAGTGAAGGAGTTGGCTGTGTCCGTGTTTAATGTGCCCAAAGAGTTATTGGCAGTGAAACCTGAAGCATACACTCCTCAGTCGATTTCTATCGGCCCCTATCACCACTGGAGATCTGAGCTCTATGACATGGAGCGTTACAAACTGGCAGCTGCTCGCAGATTTCAGAAAAGAATCAACGGACGCAAGTTTGAGTCCGCCGTTGTGGACGAGTTTAAGAAGCACGAATGGCGAATCCGGGACAGCTATCACAAGTTTCTGGATTATAAGGAGGAAACCTTGGCGTGGACCATGGCTCTGGACGCAGCCTTCGTTCTCGAGTGTTTGCAGTTTTATGTCAGGCAATCCGACAAGAACTCTGACCTGGACGTCAAGCAACTGGGACGAGTCCTAGATCCGATTGGCGCCAGCGCTGCCCACAATTCCATTGTGAGAGATCTGATGATGCTCGAAAATCAATTGCCGCTCTTTTTATGGCAAAAGCTTTTGGAGATGCAATTGGGTTCTGAAGCCAAGGCAGAGGAGAGACTCTGCACCCTGCTAAGGCTTCTGTGCCAAGAATTATCGCCTTTCACCTTCAAGCTGCCCGAGGACTCGAAGATCCATACGACAGAGAGAGGCCACATCCTGGAGGTGCTGTACTACGCTATCGTTCCTGTTTCCAACAATGAAGATCCAAATATTACAAAAGAGGAAGAAAAGGAGGAGGCTCCTTCAGAGGACATGTCAACCCTTACAAGAGCCTTCAGTTTGGTATGGACTGCTCTCACATCTTTAAACGTTGGTCCCATACGATTTCTCACGAACTTGACTCGGCGAGCGCTCAACGGGAGGGCTGTGCAACTCCTGATGAAGTTGCCCTTGCGTCTTCTTTCTACTCTTGGGAACCTCCCTGTTCTGAGTGTGTTGAAGAAACCCTTGCCTCTTCTTGTCAATAAAGATGCCACCAAAACTGAGGAGGAGGGAAAAGGGGAGGCGGAAGAATCACCTGTTAAGATCATACCGCCCACGCGAGACGAGCTGGCTATTCCATCTGTAGCAGATTTATACTCCGCAGGTATCAAATTCGCTCCTACGGACGGCGATCTCACCTCCATACAATTTGATGAGAAGACTGCGACACTTTACCTTCCAAAAGTAAAGTTGGACAACAACACAGAGGTGATCCTGAGAAATCTGGTGGCATTCGAAGCTTCGGCGGCGCCGGGTGCGATGGTTTTCACTCGATATACCGATTTCATGAACGGAATGATCGACAGCGAAGAGGATGTGAAATTGTTGAGACAAAGTGGAATTATTAACAACCACCTCCAAAGCGACGGAGAGGTTGCGAGCCTCTGGAACAGCATGGGTAAGTGCGTTCGGCTCACAAAGATTCGATATCTGGACAATGTTATAGAGGATGTGAATAGATATTATAACGGAAAATGGAATGTTGCGGTAGTGGAGTTCGTCAACGAACATATATTCGGGTTGTGGCAATTCCTATCTCTGATAGCTGCAGCGATTCTTTTGGTCTTCACTTGCTTTCAGGCTTTCTGCTCTGTCTATGATTGCAAGAAGTGGTTAACCAATCTACAAGACTAGAGGGTTAAGGTCAGACCAGAGGTACGCGACAGAATCTTGCCGTTGGTCCAAGTGTGTTTATAATGTTGAAAGCTGCACAGCAATCCATTGAGAGCTGCCAAATCTAATGGTTTTGAAAGATTCCTGTTTGTTTGTTCGTCCTTTGTTCTCTGTGTTGCGCTTAGATTATATGATAAAAAAATTTGAGAAACCGTCCATATTTTTTTTAAATATCAAAATAAAATAAATATAAAAGTTGTGGAAAGGGTCAAATTTAACAGGCTGATAGGATATGAAATTCCAACCCTAACTGAAATGGGTTGAACACCAAACCAAAAAGAGCGTACTCAGATCAAACATGGAAACTTGCTCCTATAAAAACAAAAACATGGATAGAAGTAACACCAACTTGATTTTATTAGACCATTATTATTAATGAATGCTTAGCAAGTTGTCTACATTATACATTGACTGGAGATTATTTATGGGAAGGTTTGTTAAGGATAAATTATAAAATTATATAAGTCTACTTACAAATCTTTGAAGCTATTTTGGATTATGCCGAGTATGAATGTTGGCTCATAATTGAATTATTTCTTTGAAAAAAATTTTAAGTAAAATTTGCATGTAAATTAATATTTATAAATTAAATGATCTTTATTATTTTGTAAAAAAAAAAAATTGTTGATTTATTTAAATTTAAGAAAATAAATATGGAAACTAATGAATATATTTTAACATATAGTATTTATGATAAAAGAGACCACATAAAAGTTTTAAGAATTCATGAGTATTTTTTGAAAATGAGACTTAATGTCAATGTAAGCATGACATTTTAAGGGAAAGTGTTTTTCATCCTCCACCTTCTTAGTTTCACAAAAAATACATATTCTTTTCTTCTATAGTGTTTTTCTAAGTATGAGACTTAATACTTATGTAGGCATGTCACTTTAAGGGAAAATGTTTTTTATCCTCCACCTTCTTAGTTTTGCAAAAACTACATACTCTTTCCTCCCATAGTGTTTTTGGTCTAGTCCAATGCGCAACTTGAGAGAGTCTATTTTTATTAACAATATTAGTTTTAGGGGTGGCAAATGCAAGGGGGGTCATTCTCGATCCCTAGGGAAATCATGAAATTACCTTCGAATAGGAATTTGGTAGAGGGTCAGAAAACAAGGCTGAGGCATTGGCTCTTTTCCAGGGTTAAATATACTTGATGCAAGTCATATTAGAATCCTAATTGTTATTGGGGATTTAGCATTAGTTATCAAATTGATGCATAGACCTTCAAACTTGCCAGAATTATTAGAAAAATACAAAAGGAATTTAGTAGGTTTGGAACCATCAAATATTATCATATCTTAAAGAAGCTTAAGAAATAGAAAAATCATCTAGCCAATGTGGCCTCTTAGCTCGATTATGGAGTCCCAAAAAATAAAAGAGGGGTTACAACATTCCCCATTCCTTAATTTTCAAATTCATAGTTATGAGTATACTTTGCATGAAATCCGAAAAGCATATCAAATGGCATGGGTGTTTAAATATTGAACACAACATTTAAGGAGTATCATCCCTACAGTACCCTCACACGCTCAACATTTAATGTTGAAGCGAGCTAATCAATTGTGAAGGGACTTGAGTTCTTCTACTTGTGGGATAATGGAATTGGTATATTATTTTTGAATGCAAGTAGGGGACTCTTTGTGGTTTCTTTCTCTATTTCAATCCAACCCGAGTTAGATTTTCTTTTCTCTGGTCTTAAGACAAGTTATGGTTCTTTCTCATGGCATTCTAGTTCACTTGAATTTCCCATTTGGTGGCTTGGCGATCTTTGTGTTGGCTTATTTCTGGACCAACATAGGTAGCTTGACACATGATTAATTCTTATTGTCTCTCATGAAGACTCTTGTTCCTCTCTCATTCTACGCAAGAAAGTAGAAGGTTAGTGTGCCAAGCTTATGTGGAATAAAATAAGATTTCTAGAGCCTCTTATTGTGTTGCAAGTTGTTTGAGGGAATGTTGGAAAAGGGTTTGGTTAATGGTTATGGTACTTTGATAGTGGAATTTGTGGGAAATGGAAGGGGGAATTCAAAGGTGTTATATAGTTCCATCATAATGAACCATTTACAATATTGAAATGTCCAATGTGTGAAACCACTAATGTGCACAAAGATCTAAGGAGACAAGAATATCTTATTACAAAAAATAAGAATTCAATTTTCTCTATGACTAGTAGGATGCACTCTCGGGAAGAAACTAGAAATAATGAATTTGCCTTCATTTTGGAAACCTTGCACAGTCAAAAAAGGAAAATAGAATCTCTTCAAGCTAAGCATGTTTCTCTTCATCAAATGATTGTGAATCTGGTTAGAAATATCAGTTTAGTTGCCTCAAATACTAAACTATCTATTGTGTCAGTAGTTGAGAAAATGATTAGATGTTAGACTTTAGTGGGATAATGCATTTATACATACATAGTTTTTTCTCCAATGATTAGTACACTATGAAATAAGTATATAATAGGCATGGATGATCAATATTTAAATATTATAAAAGTGATAATTATAAAAAAAAATTAAATTAATAATAATAATTGAATAATCTATAATAATCAAATTAATAAAAATAATCAAATAATTAATAATTAATTAATTAATAATAATAATAAATTACCAATAATGATATAATTAAATAAAATTATTTAAATAATCGATAAAAACTAAATTAACCAAAACAAAAAATAATTAATAATACAATTTTGGTGTTAAAATGACATAATTATGACACTAAAATGGCATCATCATGATGCTAATACACCATAAAAAAAAATCAATGTGACACAATAATGATGCTAAATTGTTAAGTAATCCTAAACATGACACTAAAATGAAATATAAATAACGTAATGTAATGCTCAAAAGATGCAAACATGATGCAAAAGTTCCATGTTTAGACTCTAAAACGATGCTAATAAGCTAAATTGCATTGCCAATTTGATACTAACATGACTCATAATGACATTAATACAATGCATAATATCTCCAAAGTGATAAAAACACATTTTTGGTGAAAAAAATATACAAAAATGACAATGAAAGGTTGTTTTCCAAGCATTACCAACACAACCTAGATGCAAATTTTATGAAAATATCTCTCTACATCATAATTTTTGTCAGTAAAATAACACTTCAAGAATTCCCGCAAAAAATGTTAGTGCAAAACCAACAAGAAAGAAAACACCTCCATGTGCTTCGCATTTTGCATTGTACAACCTTGATTTGTTTTTCAAGAAAAATTTGCACTGTGATGCTACAAGGCTATATTGTAGTAGTATGTAACACCCTATTTCCCCTTGTGATTGTAATTATAATAACACTTCATATAATGTGATGATGAATCTTATAATTTTGTTTTGATTAATGAAAAACACTAGATAGTTGATTGAGAGGGAACAACCTTGAAAGTACTCGCCATGATACACAAGCGAGAATTCATGACAAAGGATTTCATGAAGTGGGATGGTGAGGTGGAGATGAGATGTTTTTAGTGAGGAAAATAGGAAACTTTCTTAGCAATTCAGTCTATAATTGCAAAACATAAACACACACCTACCAGCATACCTAAACATGCATGGAGTCGCATGACTAGTTATGGAACACATGATTGGTGGTTGAGATAATTAATATTGGTAACAATTTTGATCTCTTGAAGAGGAAAGACTCAACTGAAAACATGACAGGAGTACATCCCTTGGCCTTCCCCTTAAAAAATTCGGATCCTTGACTAGATTTTCCTTCTTATAGACATCACAGGAATCCCAAGGATTAGTGAAAGAAGAGGACAAAGGTGGAAAAATACCATGAGATGAGACACACACAAGCATGCATGCACAAAGGAAAGACGAAGGGATTGTATAGCAAAGAAGGAACTCCTTTGTCCATAGGAAATATAGTTGGGAAGGTACCTAATAAACTTGTGGAAGTCTTGAGCTCAATGGAAAAGGGGAAACTTTTGTTCTTGTTACTGGAGGAAGGAGAGTAACCTTCCTAGATCATACTAAACATGAAGAACCAATTGAATCATTCCCCTTGTGGTATCATGGCTTGGCATGAGGGCGGCATATTGTAGGAAGACACTCTACAGTATGGCCTGAGGTTGGAAAGAAAGGTGTCCTCTCTGAATAAGTTGGTGGTTGTTAATTCCCTAAACAGATAAGTGTTATTTGACCTGTTTAATGTATATGAATGATTTAAAAGTGTGGTTTATGGTTGATCTAGATGGATATCAGTGGACACCCACCTTTTCCAACTGGCTCAAAACAATTTTCTGGAAAATTTGGTAATTTACTATTTGTAGCAGTTTTCACTTTCGGAGTCGTTTTGAGGCCCTAAACGATGTTTTTTTTGGGGGGAAAACAGGTTTGAAATATGGAATTTCCTTCAACATTGTGCCTAAAATGAATCTCCTCGATGATACCTTTCCAATGGGCTATCATACGCCTAAAACGGAGGTCGTATCCAAAAGTTATGACCCCGAGAAGTTGATGTACTAACTTACCCAAACGAGGCCCACATGACTTTTGGTAGTTCATCTGCTAGGGTTAGGGTTTTGGATGTCTAGGGTTTTTGACATTCCTTCCTATTGTAAAAATTCATTCAGAGCCTCATTGTAATCATCTCCTTGCGAATGAGCATAGGTGTCACATCTCTACAAAGTTTTCCAACAACTCTATCTTCTGTGCCTTCTCCTACATAGTTCCTCCTCTAAGGTGTTTAGTAACCCTGAGGCTCCTCTCTGAGTCTGTATATGTTATGGTGTGCCCACCTGACATGTTCTCTCCTGAATTCAAAACAGAATTCAGATACACACTCCTTGCATTGGCTACAGAGGTTCCAATACTATGGCATGCACTCCTTTCACTTAGCCTAAAAGAACCCAGAACAACCCAACAAACTCACAGATAAATAGTGAAGTATATCTTATCCCTGCAAATGAATCCTATCTCATACATCTACATCATTTAAATAGACATTATCAACATGAAACAAACATTCACCACAAAGAAAATCATAAACAGTGAAACATGCTCTTTTGTATTAATATATGAATGTTTGGTTACAATATGTGCATGCTAGACTACAACAAAGTATCAGCTCTCCTCTCCTTGGCTTACAATGGTTTTCTATCTCATTTTCAGCAGCCTCTATCGAGCATATGTTACAAAGATTTAATCAAGAAGAGACTCATTGAGTCTTTCCCTCCAACTACACTAGTGGTGTCTAATCACCATCAAAACGCCTATCTACTGAGGCTTATTACAATAAATGAAAATCTAGTCTGAATCAGATCTAGATCAGCCTATATCTAGCCATTAAAGGTGACCTTAACTACAACCTGTAAAAAGGCAATGACTCAACTCTGCTCATCCTTACAACATTTAATTGTTTTAAATTACATTGAATTTTTAAATTCAAGGGAAAAATGAGAGGGTTGGGACCTCTCTCCCTTATTGAATGTGTGCTAATGTGATGAATAGTTGGTGCTTGTTGAGGTGGAAAGGATGCTCCTGCATCATACTCCACTGCTGGAAAAATCATGAGCTCTTATGCTCCACTGTTTAAATTCTCCTGGATCCAAAAATTCTCTTTAGAGTTGTCCTCCTACTCCTCTGATTTGTTGTTGTTGCTTCCCTATTGTTTTGGTAGGCTTTCTTCTGCTCATCTTCTCCTTGCTGACAGTATCCTATGCTGATCTCATCATCAGCCTCGTTATTTCCCTTATCACCTCTTCCATACGACCTATTGGCTAGCTCCTTTGGAAGTCTTCTTTGTTGTTGCATCTCCTCATGTTGATCTAAGGGCAGATCAACCTGATATCCCATGTTGTATTCATCACTTGTGGCCCTAGCTTTCCACTCTGTTGCAGACTTCAATTCTGCAAGTTCCTTATTGAACTGTTGCCCAGCTATCTCTTCTGACAGATTGATTTTTGTTAGCTCATTTGCTGGCAAAACTCCATCTTCTTCCAACTTCTCCTTAGGCTGGTACACTCTTCCATCTGGCATGACTATCTCTTGGAAGCCATCTTATGTTTCTGGATTGTTCAACCAATCCTCCAACATCTCCAAGTCCATCTCTCACTGAGTGAGAAACTCAACTGTATGCTCCTCTTTTTCTGTTGGGGTAGTTTATAATGTCTTCTCCTTCTCCTCCTTTATGACAGTCTTTGTTGGTTGTCTTTCTCCTACTGCACCTGATATTTGTGCACTAGCCTCTACTGGGCTGATTGGCAGGAATATTGATCCAAAATGGATTCAGGAAGGCCTAAAAATCAAAGTTATAGACATCGGATGAAACCAATTCCATTGTGTCTATCTCGTCGCGTTGATTCCGGTCATATATTTTTTTCCTCGAACAGACACCGTATGTGAAAGTTATCACATTCTAACCAAAATCCCAAATAAGAAAAAAATCAACTGGTCAAAGTCAACAGTCATATTCAATGTTGACATTAGCATCACATCAGGATCATGTCATGATGATGTCATCATGATGACATGGCATCACCAAGAGGTGACAACTATCACTCAAATTCATAATTTTCAGGCAAAGTTGGCACATGTATGGATTTGACACATGGCACTCTATGGATGACACGTGGCAGTACGTACATGATGTGGNGTACGGATGCTGATGTGTCAGGGTGACTGTGAATTATGGACATGATGTGGCACGACACATGTTTGTACGACATGTGAAGTGGCAGGTGACTGGGTTGTATGGAAGTTGACGTGGCAGCTGACTATGTTGTACGATGATGACATGGCTCGCTAAATGTGTTGGTGACTAGACAATATGGGCCAATCCTAAGGTGAGACGTGGCCAAATCACAAGGTGCCACGTGACACCCCGGATTTTTCCTTTGTTGGCTAAAACAATTGTTATAAACTCCCAGGTATTCAAACCCGTGACCTTCATGGGCGCTAGCGTCTTCATGAAAGCGGGTGGACCATTTGGGCTAATGTGGAGCTTGTTTAAACAAGCCACTGAGATTGTTTAAAAGTTGACATGTGGTGAGGTTTGGGGTAATCCCCAGTCGGCGGGGGCCAACCCCGACCTACCAGGGGATATGCATTCGGGGGCTTATTCGTTGCAGGAATGGAGGCTAAGGACTTGGCCACATGGCCATACCCATAAGACCAACGCATTAAGCCCAGGGCACACCCAATATATGGCCACATGGACCATTCGCATGTGACCAGGAGCCCGAGAATCGAGGGCTGCACCCAATATTTGCCCAAATTTGGGTTTTTGAACTATATTATATGATATTTTTGGATTATTAACCTGTTTTTAATGGATTTTGGCCATTTTTGGGAAATTTGAAGCCTGATTTTGTGGCCATCTCTTGGGAGGAAGTTGGGAGGTTGATGCCCACTTCAAATATATATAAACCATAGGTTCTTGGCAGCCTTAGATAGGTTTAGAAGAGGAGAAATATTGTAGAAATGTGAAGCCAAAGTCATTTTTATGCAGGGAAGCCATTGACGAGAGGAACTTTATGGGCCAATTCTGGGAGCTTCACTCAATCATTTTCAGTGCCATTAGTTGTGTTGGGTTCTTTAGGTCGAATAGAACAAATCCAAACTATCTTGTAATCCAATTGACACTTTTCTGATGTACTTTTTAAGCATTGAAGATAAATAAGAAAGCCTAACCCACTGAGACAAAGGCCCAAAGACATAGACAAACTTTCTGAACTCCGTTAACAAATTTGTTGTTATGGTTTGTTGATTCTTTGTTCTTACTTTCAGATCTACATTTCTTATTATGGATGGCATGTTATATCATTAATTTCTTCCTCTTTCGTCAATTCCTAAATGGTTAATGAACTCATGCTTTAAAACTTAACCATAGTCTTAAAAGATATTTTCGGATCAAGTGGTATCAGAGCAGGTTGATGGTTGGTTTTTGAGTTTGCATGATTACCAAGGAAAAGATGAATCATGGTGAATGTGAGCTTGTTGAAGAGAATCCCAAGATTGGATCGAGAAAGAGGACTTCTCAAAGTGAGAATATGGCATCGGAAGAGGGACTTTCTCATAATGAGATAGAGTTTCAAAAGAGCTTCTTTGCCATGTCAGATATGGTAAAGGTTTTATATGGTGATTACTTGGAGTAGAAGAGACAGATTATAGGTGAATCTTCAAAAGACAAAATTGAATAAGGATAGGATCCTCCTAAACCTCCTCCTTCACCTCCTTCTTCTCCATCAACTTCTTCTTCTTCAAGTATAAGTTCCAAATCCATCGCAAGAAAACATTCCCATAAACATAAGCATGATATGCCTTTACTTAAGCTTGATGTGAAGTTTGAATTACCCATGTATGATGGTGATGTCAATGCAGAGAGGCTTGATAATTGGGTCAGACAGATGGAAGTTTATTGCAGTGTGCAACAAATAAAGGATGAGGCAACTCAAATAAAATTGTCATCACTTCGACTTGCAGGCACAACAATCATCTAGTGGCAAAGCAAGTTGCAAAATGGAATGCAAAAAGTGGGTAATGTAATTCCATCATGGCAAGTTTTTGTTTCTGCACTTAGAAAACAATTTTATCCTTTGGGTTATAAAGAGAAGGATTTAATTGAATGGAAAGGTCTTAAACTAATAAAGGGACAAACAATGTACGAATACATAGATGAATTTCATAAGATGGCATTAATGTTAGACATTCCATTACATATCCAAGAAACTCTTATGAAGTATATAGGAGGTTTACCTGCACACATTCGTAACATTGTATTTATGTTTGGACCTAATAATCTTGATGAGGTTTTAGTTCAAGCAACATACATTGAGGTAGGGAAAACAAGAGTTGGTGTATTAGGGGAATCGTCTTCAAGAAAAGAGGACAAAAGGAAGGGGAATGGAAAGAAATAAAATTTAGTGACAAGAAGGGAAGAGAAGCTCTCTTGCAAGCATTGCGAGAAATAAGGGAATGATGATGACCATTGATGGCAATTGCATCCCAATAAGAGACCTAAATGGTTCAAAGAGAGGAAAGGGAGGCAAACAGTTGTAGCAGCAACATGACCAACAGACTTGGGATCAGATTCGGGTGATGAGTCTAAAATCACAGCAGTTGGTTTGACAGGTAAAATTGGTGATGGATATGATTCTAGAAGTAAATTGTTTCACATAAGGGTCACAATGAAGCATACTAATGTCGACACATTGAGAGATAGTGTATCTCAATCTAACTTGATTTCAAAGGAAGTGGTTAAACAATTGGGATTAAACACTAAAATTCATCATAAACCTTACTCACTTAAATGAATAAGCAACAATCATAGATTTCACATAAAAAAGCAATGCACTCTAAAGTTTTCAATTTCATCAAAATTTGTGGATGAGGTAATGTGTGATGTGGTGCCACTCAATGAATGTGGAATGGTCTTAGGCAGTCCTTAGTTGTATGATCGCAAAGAAATCTTCTACAAGGAACATAATCATTATCACTTAATCAAAGAAGGCAATGAATATGTTGTACATGCTCATCACTTAAAATCAAATCAATCTCTTCAAACAATGGAACAATTAAGGAAGGTAGCTTATGCAAGCAACACACCTATAATTGTGCCAAATAAAGAAATTGATCTTAAGCATGAACATGAGATGGTTGTGGAATGGAAGTTCAATCATACTTTTCTTAAAGATAAGATAATAGCGTGCAAGTACTACAAACATATTAGCTCATTTGCAGTCATATTTTTGATGTTATCATTGTTAATGTCTTCAACATGGTTGGTAGTGGCTTCAGTAAGATGTGAAAGAGTACAAGTGGCTAACACTATGTTTTCAGTTGTCATGGTTATTTTGCAATTGATCTTGATGAGAAAGGTGCACATGACATAGTTTAAAGATAGAGAACAAGTGTGGTGGCCTATCCTGCACTTGATGACTGGTTAGTACCCTTTTGGAGGACCAAAAGGTCTTAGTGGGGAGGTGTGATCCAAAATGGATCTAGGAAGGCTTAAATTTTTTTTTTCTCAGAATTGGATGAAATCAATGCCATTGCATCTGTCTCGTCACGATGATTCTGACCATATATTTTTTTCCTCAAACGGACAATGTATGCGAAAGTTATTGCATTCTCATCAAAATCCCAAACATGCAAAAAGTCAACTAGTCAAAGTCAACCTCGACGTCAGGAGTACGACATGTGACATCAGCATGAGGTCATGATGATGTCATCATGCTGACATGGTGTCACTAGGAGGTGACACGTGTCACTCAAATTAGACATTTTTGGGCTGAGTTGGCACCTATACGGATTTGACACGTGGCACTGCAGGGATGACACATCGCAGTCTGTACATGACATGGCCCAATTGTAGGCTGACACTTGGCAGTACAGATGAGAGATGGGTTGTACGAATGCTGACATGGCATGGTGACTATGCAGTATGGACGTGATGTGGCACGACGCGTGGTTGCATGGCAGGTGATGTGGTAGGTGATTGGGCATGTGACTGGGTCATACGGAAGTTGATGTGGCAGATGACTATGTTGGATGGAGATGATGTGGCTCACTGACTATGCTGGTGAATGGACAATACG
Organism: Picea engelmannii; assembly: GCA_009831015.1. Taxonomy (NCBI): domain Eukaryota; kingdom Viridiplantae; phylum Streptophyta; class Pinopsida; order Pinales; family Pinaceae; genus Picea; species Picea engelmannii. Next base: position 626,821 of record ML778792.1, read on the forward strand.
GGTCAATACCGAGGTGACACGTGGCCCAATCACAACGCGCCAAATGGCACCCCAGATTTTTCATATGTCAGCTAAAAAATTTGTTATAACCTCCTGGAGATTCGAACCCGTGACCTTTGTGGGTGCTAGCATCTTCGTGAAAATGGGCACACCGATCGGGCTAATGTGGAGCTTGTTAAACAAGCCATCGAAATTATTTAAAAGTCGACATGTGGTGAGGTTTGGGGTAAGCCCCAGTTGGCGGGGGCCAACCCCGAGCTACCAGGGGCTATGCATTCGGGGGCTTAATCGTTCTAGGCATGGAGGCTAAGGACTTGGCCACATGGCCATACCCATACGACCAATGCATTAAGACCAGCGGATAAGACCAAGGCGCGCCCCACCTATGGCCACATGGACCATTCGCATGTGACCAGGAGCCCGAGAATCAGGAGCTGTGCCCAATATTTTCCCAAATTTAGGTTTTTGAACTATATTATATGATTTTTTTGGATTATTAGCCTGTTTTTAATGGATTTTGGCCATTTTTGGGAGATATGGAACCCGATTTGAGGCCAGATCTTGGAAGGAAGTTGTGAGGTCGATGCCCACTTCAAATATATATAAACCAGAGGTTCTTGGAAACCTTAGACAGGTTCATAAAAGGATAAATGTTGTAGAATTGTGAAGCCAAAGTCATTTTTATGCAGGGAAGCCATTGAGGACAAGAACTTTGTGGGCTAATTTTGGGAGCTTTGCTCAACTGTTTTCAGTGCCGTCAGTTGTGTTGGGTTCTTGAGGTCGAGAAGAAAAAATCCATGCCATCTTGGAATCCAATTGACACTTTTCTGATGTACTTTTGAAGCATTGAAGAGAAATAAGAAAGCCTCACCCACTTAGACAAAGGCCCGGAGACGTAGGAAATCTTGACAAACTTCATTAACAAATTTGTTGTTATGGTTTGTTGATTCTTTGTGTTTACTTTTAGATATTCATTTCTTATTATGGATGCCATGTTATATCATTAATTTCTTCCTCTCTCTTCAATTCCTAAATGGTTAATGAACTCATTCTTTAAAACTTAACCATAGTCTTAAAAGATCTTTTCGGATCAAATATTATGATTCCCCAAATGATCATAACACAGATTTGATCCTCCTACATCATCACTCCTTGTTGATCTAAACTCCTAGCTGATTTCATGAGACTCTCAGACAGTCTCATCTATTCTCCCTTGCCCACCTGGAGAATTGGAATTTTGCTTCTGCCCTCCTAGTAGTCTATGAGATCAAATGATCTCAATTTATTTCCCACCTGAAAATTTCATAGTTCAACTATGACCTCCTGGAAGTTTATGATATCCTCCAACTGATCTCTTCTCCTCCTCATCACCGAGGCTCTCTCCAACTTTCGGTTCATAGATGCAAACTGTCTCCTTTGTTTCACTGAGGTCTTCAAATTTCTTCAGCCACCTCCTCAACACCTATTGTTGCCTTCTGGCCAAAAAAATCTGGACATGCCACCTCACTCTCCTTTTCAAAGTCCATTCATATGTCCAGTGTACCTAGGATTCTTTCTGCATCTTCAATGTTATCATGTCGAGCTCTTCTCTTATTTATTCTAGCTCTTTTTCCATCTATTATTTACTTACCTGTTGGCAGTCCTTGCCTTGACCATGCCTATGGAATTTAATATCCATTCTCTCCTTTTCCCTTTTCCTGCAGTCTCAAATCAAAATCAATCTCTTATACCACTTGATGCAGCCCCCCCCTTCTCTCCTTGGGGTTTTGCAACCTCCCATTCTAGGATCGTTCAAGTAATTGAGTTGAATCGACTCTTTGGCCCCTACTGGAACCAAAAAACCTTATCCACATGCCATGTTTCCTTCCTCGTGCTCGAAATGGCAAACAAGGACCTCTGAAAACCCACAGAGTCTTCCAAGAAACCTCGAGCCAAACTATGGGCAACCTTTTCTTGTACCCGACGATTTCAAGGGTTCTCACTATCTCAGGTTTAGGTCTGAAATTCCCTTAAAACTCTCAATACTTTTCCCATCTTCCCATGCCTCCAATTCTGAACCTCGAGATTTATCCCCTTTTTCCCCCGACGGGAACTGCATGTGACCGCGGACTATGACTAGACACCTACTCAAAGGGTGCTTCGGAGCTTTGGGCTCCGAGTCTTTTCACTTCTCTTGTCACTAATTCCTATGAAGTGGCATTCCAATGGAGTGAAACTGTGTCCTCCATGTGTCCCCTCGTAGATCAACGGTCCACGCTTTCTTTTGGGATCAACAACCCATAGTAAATTCGGGCTTCGATGCTTCGAGTAATTCTGAAAAACCTCTCCAGAAAACCTCCAGAGTTCTAAGTCTCTGGATTATCAATTCTTCTGCCATGCATCCTCCTTCACGGAAGACTACAATGACTTCGCAACTTTGGGCTTCATGAGTTCTGCACACTCTACCCTCGCTTTTCTCTAAATTATGCGGATCTCTGCCACATACCCTTCTGGATCCGACGATCCAGATTTACTTTGTTGCTTCGGGACTTCGACGATTCTTCTCCCTTGTGCACTTAAAAATAGGTTTAAGTCTCATGAACTTAACTAGATCCAATGGATGTTGGTCCTTCACACCGAGATCCAAAAACTAAGATCTATCTTTCTCCTCTGCGCGCTCCTCCTGGTGTCTGGACATGGTATTCAATGACCCAGGTCTTCTCCTTACATTTGATCCAATGGCTACTGTCGCTCTCCCTCCTGAGCTTCTGGGACTTGGAATGAGTCTTTCGGTGCACACTTTGTGTTATCCCTTCTGAGCTTATAGAAATGTAATTTGACCTCACTCTGGCGCACACTTACACTTTACGTGAAAACTCACATCACTCCTCTTGGGTTTTCAACTTGCTCAGTCCCCTAAGGGTCTCGACCCTCGGCTTTCCTTCAAAGGAATTTTTGGTTCCCTCCTGGAAACCCAATGCTCTTCCTCCTAATCTTGTAAATCAAAACCACTTTACCTCTTGTGCACTCCTTGCACTTGACTTAGCCTTCAAATGGCTTCATACTTAGAAGATTTTTCAGAAAATATTTTTGCACATTCCTTTTTCCTACTCTATGAAATCCTTAAAGAGACTCTCCCTACAATCTAAGAAGTTGACTGTCTCCTTCCACACACTTGCGCTCACTCAATGCATTCGTTGTAGAGCTTCACCCCCAAAGTGTTCAACAACTCTGGTTCTCCAGAACTTCATCAATACTTCATATAAGTATTGGCTCTGTGCACTCCTTACACTCGCTCAAAGAACTCCTTGTTGAGCTTACAGAGTATTCAATAACTCTGTGGGTGTCTTCTCCTTGACACTCTTCTCCCCCTCTGAACTAGAGACAAATTTCACTTATGCACACTTGCACCTACTCAATTCCCACCTCGCAAATCTCTACAGAGTGTTCCAGCAACCATGTATTATGTGCCTTCTCCTACACAGTTCCTCCTCCAAGGTGTTCAGTAACCCTGAGGCTCCTCTCTGAGTCTATAGATATTATGGTGTGCCCACCTGGCACGTTCTCTCCTAAATTCGAAACAAATATCAGATACACAGTCCTTGCATTAGCTACAAAGGTTCCAATACTATGTCATGCACTCCTTGCACTTAGCTTAAAAGAACCCAGAACAACCCAACAAACTCGCATAAAAATAGTGAAGTCTACCTTATCCATGCAGATGAAGGCTATCTCATACATCTACAACATTTAAATACACATTGTCAACACCAAACAAACATTCACCACACAGAAAATCATAAACAATGAAATTTTCTCTTTTATATTAATATCTGAATGTTTGGTTGCAATAGTGCAGGTTGGACTACAACAGAGTCTTAGCTCTCCTCTCCTTGGCTTACAATGGTTTTCTATCTAATTTTCAGCAGCCTCTAGCAGGCATATGTTACAAATATTTATACAAGATGAGACTCATTGAGTCTTTCCCTCCAACTACACTAGTGGTGTCTAATCACCATCAAAACACCTATCTATTGAGGCTTATTACAATAAATGAAAATCTAGTCCAAATCGGATCTAGATCATCCTACAACTAGCCACTAAAGGTGACCTTAACTACAACCTGTACAAAGGCAATGACTCGGCTCTGCTCATCCTTACAACATTTAATTGCTTTAAATTACATTGAATTTTTAAATTCAAGGGGAAAATGAGAGGGCCTGCACCTCTCTCCCTTCTTGAATGCACGCTAATGTGTTGAATAGATGGCACTTTCTAAGGTGGAAAGGATGCTTCTGCATCAAACTCACTCAGACAAAATAATTCAAAGGTACATGAATTCTCATTAAAAATTGATTAAAATTGTGGCCATACTCGAGTTATTGCAACATTATCTCTACACTTCCAAGGTTCTTTCTTGCAACAAGGGTTGAAGGACCATGACCTTGCAGTGTCTATAAGTGACAAGTGTTCAAGAAATGTAGGTGTACCTTGATATATTTCAAGGAAACCAGAGCTTGTTTTAAATTGATCAGGGCTGGAAATGGAAGAAATCTTTTTGAACACCTTCCTTCCAACATTAAGGGAAGAAAAGCTACAAATACAAATAACAAGAGGGAGCTTTAGTAACATATGACAAGTCTCATGTTCTCCCATGTTTCTATCGGCAATTGTTTTGGCAAGAAATTTCTTATATGCACATATGGATGGATCTTCTGAGTATACAATATTTGAAATTCTTTTCAACATATCTTGATAAATTTTTGATATTCTTTTAGCTTTCGAAGTATATTTTGCAATGTATTTCAACACTGCATGACGTGAAAGTACTGGTTGGCAATCAACATTATCACACCACATTGAAAGAAGACCTATATTATGAAAATTTAGTTTGTCATCATTACATGAAGCTTCATATTTCATTTTTCCTTGATCATTGATAAATAAATTTGATTCATCTTGAAGTTCCCATGGGGAATTGTAGTGACATATGTAAGAATAACCTTTTTTACGCAAGCATGAGTTTGTACTACATCTCGTGTGTCATTGAATTCGATTAGCTAATTGTTCATAACCATAAAGAGGATTCGTAGAAAATCTTTCAGAGTTGTTCAATAAATAGGGGTCTTCATTAAGAGGTCGATGGACATATATATCCTGACAGTGGCTATCACGTGGATTCTAGGATGTCACATACTTACTGAAGTATTCTTTTGTTGCCATCACTCTTGCTTCATTTTTCCAATCCAACTTTTCCATGTCTAGTGCACCTTCTAACCATAAGAACCCGTGTATATGTTTTGATCCTCTATGTTTCCACTCATACCTATGAAATTTAGAGTTAATATATGAATGTATTGAATCCAATTCATTTTTTAAAAGATAAAGTTTAAAAGTACATACCTGTACCAGTAATCCTTAGCATGGAGATATTTAACAATTGATTCATCTTGGAAAATGATGAAGCGATGGTTCATGTACATTGAAACAATATGTGAATAGTTGATAACATTATCAATTCTCCATTGATGTTTTTTCTGCAGAGTAATAGGTTGAATATCTATCATAACATTATGTAGGTTTGGCCACTTTGTGTCAGATGCAGTTAGTGTGAAGAAAAAATTTGGACAACCTAGTTGGTTTATCACGTTAGTAAGCTTACTATGACATGTATTCTAATATGTATTTGTCCCTCGTAGGCATGCAATAAAGTGCATTAATCGTTCAAACAATTTAGTGTTAGGAAAGTCGTTCAATTCTTTACGCAAATACTCTATTGTAATAGGTATTCCTTCCTCTACATTTTTTTTTACAAATACATCTGATTTTCCTTGACTTCGATGCATCATTATCATGTTCAATCGAAAATAGAAAAATATTGGATGCATTCCAAATCTTTGATCACAATACTTAAGTAGGTGTAATGTGTATTCATGTAGTCGAGCATTGACCAAGCGTGGTTGCATCCAGTCAACAATACCTATTGGGAAAAATGTTGGGAATGCCATGTCAAACAAACCTTTAGTGTTGTATTCATTTATTGGTGATAACCCAATTTCTCTCCATTGCATTTGTAGAACATATAAAGAAGATTCATTTAGAACAAATGCTATTATTTCTTCTATTTCTCGTTGTGCATTTGGTAATCTGACTGTGAAGGAAGAAGGATGAGCTTACAATTGATCTATTTGAATTCATTAAATTTATACATTGTTATATTTTGAGTCCTTTATATCATAGTTGATATAATGCAGTCTATCAGACACATCTGTTGGTTGATATGGAAGAGATACAATAGATTGTTGGTCAATTTGAACATTCTTATAATATTTTTAATTTTTAATTTTGTAATATAATGCATCCATTACACATGATCTACTAACAATACAGTCATAGTGTTTACATTGGGTTACTTCTCTCCTGACAATCAGAATGTCAATATCTTTAATTCGACGAGGAAGGTTTTTAGCAATTGAATCAATATCTTGTGGGAAGCTAATTGTGTAACCACTATATTTATATTGACCACCATGGGCATGGGTAACTTGCAGTATTGGATTGATTCATGCTATCAACATTTCTTCAACTTGTGTCAACACTAACAAAACTTGGGGTTGTTCACCTGGATCCATATTGTTCCTGTAAATTCTAACCTTGTACAATATCTACTGCAAACTGATATTTAGAAAAGAACAAAAAAGATACAATGGAAAATACAAACATTACACAGAGATTTTTCACCCTGGAAACCCAAACCGGGAAAACCAGCATATATTATATTGATACACATTGTGTTACATTGTTTACAATATAATATACATATAGGAGCCAGCGGCATCCAAAACCCTAACCCAATGACCTGGATTAGTCC
>ML778792.1:637977-649772 GCA_009831015.1 Picea engelmannii
CCCAATGACCTGGATTAGTCCAAAACCCTAATTCCTTAACCGGAAATAGAAAACCATCGGCAAAAACCATGTGTCGAAAAACCACCTAATATCATGTGGTCCCGGAAATATGTCAGCCCGACGAAAAATATGTCGGCAGGAAACCGGCGAAAATATGTCGGCCCAAAAAAAAAAAATTCGGGGGCGCTACCCCTGCACCCCCCTCTTACCCCCCTGCACGCCCGGCGTAGGCGCTCAGACACTACTACTCGTGCAAAGAATATAACACATACCCAACAGTTCCATCGAGAGAAACGATGGGATCCTCACTCTGTCTTACTTCTATGGTAAATAGGTACTTCAACTGGTTTACAAAAAAATATTATAGGTTATGATTCATGACACATATGCATGATTGATAATTTATCTATCTCTGCATGAAATTTATTATGAAAAGGGGCCATTCTCTTAAATATTATAGTTAAATTGTTTGATACATTTGTATTTAAAGGATATTATTCAACATGTGTGTTCTCATTCGATGATGAACTATTTCATATTGAGGAATGTAATCTATTTATACTATTATTCTGAAAATGCATGTTCATAAGTTGGTTGCATTGAACATCATTTTCTGTAAATGTGGTTTGGGGAATTTCATTAACAATGCTCATATCCGCATCATTGATTATTTAGTTTTCATGCATACTCTGTATTGTATCATTTGGAGATGTTAGAACATGTTGGACATTGTTTTCTATTGAAATGTTTTGATAAACATTTTTTCAAAATGTTCTTCGTTGTTCCAACTCGTTATTAGTATCATCTACATTGAATATATTTTTGTTAGAAATAAAATAAAAGATGCAAATAAAAAAGTACATGAACACAATTTTATACATTAAAAAGTAATATTTCTTTATAGATTAGATGAATATAACCTTTGTTGTTCCAAGAGAGATAATTCTCTGGTCATCACAACTGTCTACTATTCATATTATGTTCTTGTTCATTAGTTGTTGCTACATTATCTCTTCCAATCATAATTTGATTTGTAGAAGAGCTAGCAATGCATTCCTGAACATTCATATAATACATGTTACAATGGATAAAAGTATAATACAGATTGAAAATTGCAAGTTTATGATGTGTTTTCAAAAAAATAATGTATTGTAAAATAATGTCTTACTACCTTTGATCTGGGAATATTTGTACTTATACTTTGGATATTTTCTATTGCATATCGACCACCATTGTTTATGCTTATTTCATTCATTCATATGTCTAGTATTTGGGATGATGCTTCTCCTCTAGAATTGCTTGTTCATGTATCTTTGTTTCTTGTATCTTCATTATTACTACTACGTATGTAATTTAAAACATACAATCTTCTCATGATATCAGTCAACCTTTGAAATTTTATGGGTTGTTCATGCTGAGAATCAAGAGAATTTTGTGATAGTTGAATATTATATGTTTGTCTCCTTCTTTTGTTGATCAATTTTTTTTTGTTTATAATGTGAATGACGTTTGACATTGATGTCATCTTTATTATGATGATATATTCTCCGACGACATTGATTTATTTGTTGGGATGATGTTGGGGATCGGCTATCATTCTCAATATTTACATCTCCATTGTTGGATGGCATATCTAAAAAAAATTATAGAGATTATTAGTTTTTGAAAAATGTGAGAAAGCTTTAGAAAGTGTGGAGAAAGTATTGTATGCAAATGACATATTTGAAATTAGATAATAGATAAATTCATTATCTCAATCATAACAAAGTTAAAATTTTCTTTATATTAAATAATTGATTTAATTGTATATGTTTATAAGTAATTTTATTAAAATATAATAAGTAATATACACATGAATAATTAAAAACATTGTGAGATAGCATTGAAAGTACAATTAAAAAAAACATTATGGAAATTACATTTTTGAAATTACTGGATAAATCATTTCATCTTTTATAACATGAAAATAAGAAATTTGATTCTAAAGAATCATTAAAGGTAGTATGTGACATTGAAGTCAATGTTTTTTTGGCAAGGATATGATAAAAAACTTGTCTTTCAATTACACCATACTAACAATTGATTTGAAAGTTCAAGTATCTTTTGTTTCACTAGAAGATATGGGTAGAAGATTTTACAAGGATACTATCAAAGAGATATTGAAGTTAAAAAAAAAAAAAAAAAGATATTGAACTGAAAGTTCAAATATCTCTTCTTGTACTAGAATGAATCTGTATATCATAGATTGAATCCATGTTTGAAGAGATTGGTATACAATATTGTTGTGAATGAGATAAAAAAATATCTTGAACAATTGGAGTCTATTCTCTTGAATGCATCCATGTTAATACTTGTATTTGACTTTCAGCTACATTAGGACACAATGAACCATTCAAGTCATAGAAGACGAATTTAACATCATTTTTTTTGCACATAGTTATTATGCTAACCATTGAACAATCTACAAAATAATCAAGGTATTTATGATTAATATCCAATGTTAGATTGGATATCAATTCCATCTGAAACCATCTCCATCTTCAAAGTAATTCGGTGAGATATTATAAGGAAATGCAGAAATAAGTTCATTTATGAGATATTGTAATAACCATACCATATTAGAACCATCATTCGTCAAACACATAAGTTGATTGTGGTGGACTGCTAAGAAAATCAACCTTGTAATATGTGATTGTCGAATAAAATGTAGGCCCCATTTATTCTTCTCAATATTTGTCCAACACAATTTGTATGAATAAATAGGAGAATCTCCTGAAATGATATGAACATGTATCCAATAAATGATCCTGTTATGGAAAACTGGATTTTTTGGAGGAAGTGGATCACCATCAAGAACATTTTTTTGTCTCCATTGTCTCTGAAGGTTGTTATATAGAAAAGAATTTGGATTTCCTATAATATTGACTTGTTTGATAATAATCCATTCATATAGTGTTTTTTCGACATCTCTGAGAAGTGTAAAGAAACCCCAATAACCAAGATTGACGCATCCTAAAAAGGTAGTTCTAGATTTTGTGAAAGGATTGACCATGTAGTAGTTATTTCTTCTTGTTTACTTGCCCACTAGCCATAAGCATCCCATAATAAAGTATACACTTCCATTGAACATCTTCAAGGATGTATGTGGTTGTACGACAAACATATGGATTGTACACAATACTAGAGAGGTCGATCCTCTTTCTTTCCAATTGAACATTGATTTGAGTCTTGTTACAACACTTAATTAGTGAAATTAACTCACATGTGGATTTAATTCCTCACTCAATTCAAGCATTGAAAAAAAACCCTCACATTAGGTTATTTACCCAATCATGGGTATGTGCCTTCGATTTGCTAAAGAAGATTTAAATCTCCATCAAAGAAATGATATTGAGCATCTTGGAGGAATCCACTAATGCAACTGATTTGATAGAAGAAATAAATTTGATTTAGTCTTAGAAGAGAAATAAATTTGGTTTATGTTGATTATTTTGAAGGACAAATCATGTATGTCAAGGAGATCATGTCCCCAATTAGAAGAAGAAGAATGGATTGATGGGAAACATGGTCTTGGACAATCTCTAAAATTCAGTTTCAATAATATGGTTTTCCTCTTGATCATGTTTACCTCTATAACTCACTAAATACCATATGAATTTAGAGCCTCTCATTTGAAATAACCATAACACTTTATTCTTACTCTTATTTCCTTTCCTTGTTTTAATAATCTTCAATCTATGGAAAATATTATGTTGAGCCTCCTTCGAATTATTGGTATTAAGTGGTAGTTTAGCTTATGGTGGCATTCTCTACTTTAGCAGGGGAAAGCTCATCACAAGATATTTCATCTAGCAAACCATTACAGAGTTGGATTTGAGGGAAATACTTTATATCATAATGATGTTAACATTGAACCCAAACCTTAGCTAGAGATCTTCTTACAAAGAAGAAAATAGGTTTGTGTTTTTCTCACTTCTAGCATTTTCCTTGGAATTATAATCTCCATGTGAGATTTCAACTAAACGACCAAGGAACCAATCTACTTTTGAAGCTTCCCTTAAATACGAGGGAAAATTGTTATCATCTCCCTCTCTGAAAAAGAAAGTAACCATTTCGAAAAACCCTTTTATGCAAGACTTGTAAGGAAACATGAATGCCATCTTTTAACTTGTTCACATTTATTTAGAAAAAAAAAATCCAATAAAAAATAAATGAACAAGAAATGGAAAGAAATAAATCTCTAAGTAATTAAAGCTCACTTGTTAAATATAAAGAAATTTTTGAATGAGTTTTTTTCATTATTATACTCTGTAAAATACAATTGGGAAGATAATAACCCTATTTGCATAATGATCCTCCTCCCAAAAAAGCTAACACTTATAACAACCCATCTCATTTGGAAACAAGTGAAAAATTTAAACTTAGTTAAACTTTTTGCACTACATCACTGCCATACAAGCAAAACCACACAAACAAACATTAATGTGGAAAACACCATTTGCTTAAGTAACTAAAATCATTTTTAAAAGATGTTTTATTTAACATCTAACACGAAATCGATGTAACAAGTTGTTTGTTTACAATTTGCAAATAAAATAACAATACCATGTCTAGTTCATCACTCATGCTGTTGTTTATAATCATACACATAAAACCTTAATGGATGAATATGCTTTGCATATTCCCTCCTCTTCTTTCCACTTGAAAAGAGTAATGCTCCTAACGTGTGCGAAGACCGAAGCTATCAAATAATTTTTCGTGCATTAAGTGGTAAAAATCCTTTTAGACGCTACCCCACTTCGAAGAAATTGTAGAGTTTCGAGTAGAGGACAACAAAAATACCAAATCCAAAATTTATTTCTCGAGCAACGACAACTTGAAAAAAAAAAAAAAAATTGCTTCTCTACCACGCTAATGTATGAATAATGTATGAACAATTTGCAGTAGCGAATAATGTATGAAAAGTATTACGCACAATTTGCAATTGCTAATAATGTATGAAAAATATTTTAAAAATGTAAATTAATTTTCTTATTAAGTATCGATTAAATATTATAATCAAATACTTATATTTTTATGTGGGTAAATATCTTTATTTTATTAAATGAATTTATTTTTTATTTATAATTTATAATTTAAATGGTTTGAATACAAATTCAGAAAAGAGAAATGTGTTAAAATATAGTTTTAAAGTCTCGAGATGGCACGTGTGAGGGTTATTTGCAATTCTGGTGGACAATATAAATTGACATATTATGGTGGAGAATATAAATTGATATATGTTTAGTTATGAAAGTAATATATAACCAAACCGGACAGGAGTCTTAGATATTTATTAAAGATTAAAAATTATTAAGACAATGAAGATTTAAAAACTCAGTCATTAGAGACTATTTGATTATTATTTTAACAAATGAAAAAGTTTGACCATCACTTAACAATAGTGATGACTCCTTAGGTTGATATCAACATTAACATTACAAAGAATTGTTAAGAATTTTGATTCAATATAATATTATTAAATTATTTTATTTCTCAATTATTAAAAAATAAAATAAAAAAACATGACAAATAAATTAACAATAGAACACAACATACAATTTCAATTAACTTAAGAGAGCTATCTAGAAACTCTCATTGTGGGACTTCTCCCCTATATGGTGTAGCAGATGCATGGAGAGATGGAGATTGAAGAGGCGACTTTGTAACTAGAAGTAGAAGAAAATAAAGAACCACACATTGGGCATGTTTTCAATTAAAATGTTCATGTTTCTATATATTGTTAGTTAGCAAATTTTCAAGCTCAATTTATTAGAATCTATAATTATAGGTTACATAGTTTTGTGAAAAAAAATGTAAGAATAATGGTAATGGTAGACAAGTTTTTATCGATTTTTGAATGTCTTAAATACTCAGAATTAAACTTTTTATTCAATTTGTATGGATTCGCTAAATAAGATGGTTAAAAATGATTTTAATACAATTTATAATCGTCTTAATTATCTATAAATAATCAATTACCACTAACGTATCCAGTTAAGGTGTGAGTTTTGTTTGTTAAGAGACCCAAATTCAATAATCTTTCAGTGTGTTTAGTCCGGAGGCAACACTAAATTGTGGTTTCTTAACTAATAGTTGAAATATTGACCCCACAAGTGACGAATATTTTTAACAAACAAAAAAATTGATCGATAAATAAAATTTAAAATAAATAAGTTAAATAAAATTTAAATTTAAATTTAAAATAAATAAATAAAATAAAATAAAAATGAATAAATAACATAAAATTTAAAATAAATAAATTAAATAAAATTTAAATTTAAATTTAAAATAAATAAATAAAATAAAATAAAAATAATAAATAACATAAAGATTAATAAAACATAATAATAGTTAAAAATATATATTTGAAAAATAATAATTATAAATTTCTTAAAATAAATAACTTATTATTATTTAATTATTTTTAAAACCAATATTTTATAATCAACATTTATTATGACATTGTCATGTAATTATTTTTAAAACCAATATTTTTATTATTGACATTTATTATAACATTCTCATCTTATATTGTAATTCTTTTATATATCTCATCGAACATTATCATTATTTTTTATATAAAACAATTTTTTTTTTTACATATCAAATGAATAATTAACCTACATTATTAAAATACCAACTTTAATTATTACAATATCAAATTGTATTAAATTTTAACCCTTTGTACCAATAATAATATCTAAGAATGGAATTACAAAATTGTATTAAATTTTAACCCTTTGTACCAATAATAATATCTAAGAATGGAATTTGTAATTGATTTATGAATAATAGCAATTGCATGTAATTATTAACTCATGTATAAAAGTTTTTGCATGAAAATAAAATATAATAAGAGTTGTAGGATACTTTAGTTTCTGCTAAGTAAATTTGGAAATGAAGATAATAGTTAACATCCTATAATTATTCATGATGATTACTTTGAAACATAAATAATATGCTAACAAATCAACTAGTTTCATAATCTTAAAAGAAATCAATTCGACATAGACTTACAAGGGATGGATAAAGCCTTATTGCCCCATGATGACACATAGTTTATAGATTTTTCATAACCGATCCATACTGGATAGAATATCTTACCATGATTTTACTTTAATGTACCTGCCATATAGTTTTTGGATGAACCTAAATTTCCTTCTAGTTAAGCTAAGCAAACCAAATACAAATCTTATTTAAAAAATAAAAATAAAAATAAACATTTCACATTTTATAATATATATTTTAATATATATAATATTTTGCTATCTTAATATATATAATATTTTGCTATCTTAATATATTTATATTATAAAATATAATATACATTTTAATATACAATATATTATAATATTTTATGTGTTAACATATAATATATATACTCTAATTTATATAATATTATAATATATATTTTAATACATATAATATTTTAATGTGTTAACATATATATTATAAAATATATAATATATATATTAATTTATATAATATTTTAATATGTTATGACATGACACATTCAAAACATCAAAAAAATATTTATTTCTTTTTTTATATTGGGAAATGTAAATTTAAAAAAAAAAAAAATTATTTTGGTTAAAAAATATTTGTATTGTGGTGGTGTATAACCAATTAAAATTACTTATTGATTATGCAATTAATTTTAAATATTGAAATATATGAAGACAACAATAAGACTTGAAATATATTAACCAATTAGAAATAATAAAAATAAATATTTTTACTATATCAAAAAATATATATTTATTTTTTTAAGTTAAACATTATATTTTATAAACAAATTTAAAATATAAAGCAAATTAATGTCAAATCAATAACAAACTCATTGTTATAGTTATAGTCCTGCTTTAACATGGACTAAAAATAAGTATGAAAGTGTTTACTAGTAGGCTTTCAAATGGAGGAATATTTATTATTTTTCCATTAAACACTTATTTTTTAAAAATAATAACAAAAATAAATAGTCCTCCCTAACATTGTATATATTGATAACAAATTCTTTAAACATTTATCTTTTAAAAATGAAAAAGAAAGGGTTAACAAAAATGGGTCGTCCTCGATGACATTGTATATATTCATAACAAATTTCTTTACAGCATTACAAAGAAATGATAAATTATTTTACAGATATTTTATTTAGTTTAATTATATGGAAAACTGTATGCCTTTTTAACGCCTTGTGTGGCATTTGCCTCCAAGTGCTCTAAATGAAACATATGATTACCATCTCCTTTAAATCAAGTCTCGCATCTTAGTGCTCCAATGAAACTCGTCATTACCATTTCCCTTATATTGAGTCCTACATTTGAGTTAAGAGCCTGTTATTGTTTACAATAATGGTTTCCAATATATTGGTAACCCAATTTAAAAATGTAGGAAAGTCTTATAACTCACAATGGAAGCGCAACTAGTAATGTATAAAAAAATTCTTGAGGTAAGAGCCAAAGGTATGTTCTAGAGATTGATGTGTTGTCATTGTGATTATCATTATCGATTGCAATCTTCTTTCAGTGTTAATATACACATTTTAATTTAGGTTTTTTTACGAAGTCTCACAATAAAGAGGAATAAAGTGTGGGGGCGGGTGTAATTATAAAATGTCTAATTTCAGATTAAAGATGAACTGTGGAAATGGTACGAATATTAAAGGAAAGCTATTTGTCTTGTGGTGCATATTCTATTTTGCTTGCTACAAAAAGTTAAATAAGATTCAGTTAGTTGGAGACTCAAAGATTATTATAGAGTGGTATACTAATAAATGTAACCTTCAGGTAATCTCACTACAGCCTTGAATGTCAAGAATTCGAGTCCTGAGCTAAATTTTTGATTAGATAAAAGCCACAAGAAAGCTAATGAGATGTCGAAAAAAGCACTTCTCCTATAAGAAGATGACATATTCTATGCAGAAGAATATGATGGATATATTGAAAATTTTGAAAGATTAAAATTTTGAAAACTAAAAATTTGTAATGAGTGAAAACATTTTTTCAGCAAATAGTTTTGATCTCGTTCCTTTCTGTGGGAAAGATAGCAGCTATAAAATAGTGTTGTTTTTTATGTAAGATAAATAATAAACTGATTATATGTAACAGATAGATAAACTGTCTTAAATGACAATTTTAAAATGTATGTTGGAACATAAACTTTATATTGACTAATATAAGTTTTTTTCCTTTATGGTAGTATATAGAAATGAGTTAGTATTGACTTTCATATTAGTTTTATGTTGACTTAAAAAATGTGTATAAATTTTAATGTTGAACATAACAAACAAAAAAAAATATTTTTCAATATGACAAAATTGGTATTTTTATGACTTCTCATTGGTCAATAAATTGATAGTGTTATTGCAACCTTCACTTCATTCCAAGTTTGAAATTAATTTTGACATGACTATATATGAGTGTCACTTTCTTATAAGGTACAACTCTATTGATAAAATAATTTTATAACAAATAAGACTCTTTTTTTATTTTATTTTCTTATTTTTTCAAATGTGTAGTTATGAAACCATTTTTAATTCTTTTGGTAAGTTACCATTGACCTATGAAATAAGACTCTTTTTCTTTTTTTTTTCTTATTTTTCCAAATGTGTAGTTATGAAACCATTTTTAATTTTTTGGGTAAGTTAATGGATAGCTACGGAGTTAGAAACCCAATGGATTTGGTGGCAAGCTTCCCATCCCTTTTTTTGGTAGACGTGATTTGGCATACAGTTAAACTTGTCAAGACAGTCTCTACGAACACAAAATCTCCACTATACACTTAAAAATGCTATTGATAAAAACACTAGGCTCCAAAATAAATTTAGGTTTTTTTGAAATAACATATTTTAATTATAAAAACTGGCTAAAACACTCACACACCCTCTCATAGGAATAAAAAAACCTCAAAAGAAAAAAAAACTAGATAAGTTTACAGTATATGATAACATGCTACACTTGTTGAAAAAGTACCAATTTGTATTCCAAGAATAGCGGAGCCAATCTTTTAGATATGCCCAGTGCTCCGTCACACTAGCATCGATAATTGCGAGCAAAGTAAAGGTTGAACGTTACATGGCTGAATAGAAAACAAACGTTTGTGTCGATATAAATTATTTTATAAAATGATTCTTCTTAGTGCGAGGCCAAAGATTTATTAATTAAAAATAGAAAGTTGCTCTTTAAACCATTAATTAAGTGAAGTATGATACAATATTAATTATTATAATATGCCATACATTAATGAACTATGCTCATCTCACGAGGTTACATTAATGAATTTAATTGTATTGACAATAATTTTGAGCACTTAAAGTAGCCATCGATGTGTTGCGAGAATCGTTGCCTTTTGTATTCAAGGTCCCCACCTGGCCAAGTTGATTACTCCGCGCACCGACTCATGCGTACAAAGCGCGACAATTATAAAAGCAAAAGTTGGAAGTATCGTGTAAAGCCTGTGAAAACAGGTAGAAACTAGAAAGTATAGATATCGTGTGAAACATGTGAAAGACATTGTCGAATAACAGAGTGTAGACCGCGTAAGGTGCTTCATAAGGTTTTTGAATCAGAAAGCTCAACCATGTTGGAAATTTTGTCGTAACCATTACCTCCGGTCTAGCCTGTGTAATCATCAATCAGAGGAGTTCCATTTAAGGTTGCCCAGTCACTCAACTGTCTCACATATCTCCCACATTTTCTCCTTTGCTTCAAGCTGTCGCTACTTGTCTCGACTCAGAAACATGGAATCCAAAACAGATGTTCAATTGAAGATCGATGAGAATGGTTGGGTTATTCAAATCAAGGGAAGTCTCGATCTACAGCAACAAGAAGAAGAAGTGAAGGAATTGGCTGTGTCTGTGTTTAATGTGCCCAAAGAGTTATTGGCAGTAAAACCTGAAGCATACACTCCTCAGTCGATTTCTATCGGCCCCTATCACCACTGGAGATCTGAGCTCTATGACATGGAGCGTTACAAACTGGCAGCTGCTCGCAGATTTCAGAAAAGAATCAGCGGACGCAAGTTTGAGTCCGCGGTTGTGGAGGAGTTTAAGAAGCACGAATGGCGAATCCGGGACAGCTATCATAAGTTTCTCGATTATAAGGAAGAAACCTTGGCGTGGACCATGGCTCTCGACGCAGCCTTCGTTCTCGAGTGTTTGCAGTTTTATGTCAGGCAGGCCGATGAAAACTCTGACCTGGACGTCAAGCAACTGGGACGAGTCCTAGATCCGACTGGCACCAGCGCTTCCCACAATTCCATTGTGAGAGATCTGATGATGCTCGAAAATCAATTGCCGCTCTTTCTATTGCAAAAGCTTTTGGAGTTGCAATTGGGTTCTGAAGCCAAGGCAGAGGAGAGACTCTGCACCCTGCTAAGGCTTATGTGCCAAGAATTATCGCCTTTCACCTTCAAGCTGCCCGAGGATTCGAAGATCCATACGACAGAGAGAGGCCACATCCTGGAGGTGCTGTACTACGCTATTGTTCCTGTTTCCAACAATGAAGATCCAAATATTCCAAAAGAGGAAGAAAAGGAGGAGGTTGTTTCAGAGGACATGTCAACCCTTACAAGAGCCTTCAGTTTGCTATGGACTGCTCTCACATCTTTAAACGTTGGTCCTATACGATTTCTCACGAACTTGACTCGGCGAGCGCTCAACGGGAGGGCTATGCAACTCCTGATGAAGTTGCCCTTGCGTCTTCTTTCTACTCTTGGGAACCTCCCTGTTCTGAGTGTGTTGAAGAAACCCTTGG
>ML778792.1:649822-674579 GCA_009831015.1 Picea engelmannii
AATGATTAGAATCTATATATGAGACATATATGGAGTATACTGGAGCAGGATGGATTGATCCTTGGATCAGGGATGTATTTTGGGATGGGAAAATTGTTTAGAATTTGTTAGTTAAATATGGTACAAAATTTCGAGAAACCGTCCATATTTTTTTTTAAATATCAAAATAAAATAAATATAAAAGTTGCGGAAACGGTCAAATTTAACAGGCTGATAGGATATGAAATTCCAACCCTAACTGAAATGGGTTGAACACCAAACCAATAAGAGCGTCCTCAGATCAAACATGGAAACTTGCTCCTATAAAAACAAAAACATGGATAGAAGTAACACCACCTTGATTTTATTAGACCATTATCATTAATGAATACTTAGCAAGTTGTCTACATTATACACATTGACTGGAGATTACTTATGGGAAGGCTTGTTAATGATAAATTATAAAATTATATAGGTCTACCTATAAATCTTTGAAGCTATTTTGGACTATGCCAATTTGAATGTTGACTCATAATTGAATTATTTCTTTGAACTTTTTTTAAAGTACAATTTGCATGTAAATTAATATTTATAAATTAAATTATCTTTATTATTTTGTGAAAAAAAATTGTTGATTTATTTAAATTTAAGAAAATAAATATGGAAATTAATTAATATATTTCAAAATATCGTATTTATGATAAAAGAGACCACATCAAAGTCTTAAGAATTCATGAGTATGGTTTGAAAATGAGACTTAATGTTTATGTAAGCATGACACTTTAAGGGAAAGTGTTTTTCATCCTCCACCTTAGTTTTGCAAAAAATACATATTCTTTCCTTCCATAGTGTTTTCTAAAAATGAGACTTAATACTTATGTAGGCATGTCACTTTAAGGGAAAATGTTTTTCATCCTCCACCTTCTTAGTTTTGCAAAAACTACATACTCTTTCCTCCCATAGTGTTTTTGGTCTAGTTCAATGCCCAACTTGAGAGAGTCTATTTTTATTAACAATATTAGTTTTAGGGGTGGAAAATGCAAGGGGGGTCGTTCTCGATCCCTAGGGAAATCATGAAATTACCTTCGAATAGGAATTTGGTAAAGAGTTAGAAAACAAGACTAAGGCATTGGCTCTTTTCCAGGGGTAAATCTACTTGATGCAAGTCATATTAGAATCCTAATTGTTATTGGGGATTTAGCATTAGTTATCAAATTGATGCATAGACCTTCAAATTTGCAAGAATTATTAGAAAAATACAAAAGGAAGTTAGTAGGTTTGGAACCATCAAATATTACCATATCTTAAAGAAGCTTAAGAAATAGGAAAATCATCTAGCCAATGTGGCCTCTTAGCTCGATTATGGAGTCCCAAAAAATAAAAGAGGGGTTACAACATTCCCCATTCCTTAATTTTCAAATTCATAGTTATGAATATGCTTTGCATGAAATCCAAAAAACATATCAAATGGCATGGGTGTTTAAATATTGAACACAACATTTAAGGAGTATCATCCCTGCAATACCCTCACACGCTCAACATTTAATGTTGAAGCGAGCTAATCAATTATGAAGGGACTTGAGTTCTTCTACTTGTGGGATAATGGATTTGGTATATTGTTTTGGAATGCAAGTAGGGGACTCTTTGTGGTTTCTTTCTCTATTTCAATCCAACTCAAGTTGGATTTTCTTTTCTCCGGTCTTAAGACAAGTTATGGTTCTTTCTCATGGCATTCTAGTTCGATTGAATTTCCCATTTGGTGGCTTGGCGATCTATGTGTTGGCTTATTTCTGGACCAACATGGGTAGCTTGACACATGATCAATTCTTATTGTCTCTCATGAAGACTCTTGTGCCCCTCTCATTCTACGCGGGAAAGTAAAAGGTTAGTGTGACAAGTTTATGAGGAATAAAATATGATTTTGAGAGCCTCTTATTGTGTTGTCAGTTGTTTGAGGGAATGTTGGAAAAGGGTTTGGTTAATGGTTATGGTACTTTGATAGTGGAATTTGTGGGAAGTGGAAGGGGGAATTCAAAGGTGTTATATAGTTCCATCATAATGAACCATTTACATTATTGAAATGTCCACTATGTGAAACCACTAATTTGCACAAACATCTAAGGAGACAGGAATATCTTATTACAAAAAATAAGAATTCAATTTTCTCTATGACTAGTAGGATGCACTCTCGGGAAGAAACTAGAAATAATGAATTTGCCTTCATTTTGGAAACCTTGCACAGTCAAAAGAGGAAAATAGAATCTCTTCAAGCTGAGCATGTTTCTCTTCATCAAATGATTGTGAATCTGGTTAGAAATATCAATTTAGTTGCCTCAAATACTAAACTATAGTGTCAGTAGTTGAGAAATTGATTAGATGTTAGACTTTAGTGGGATAATGCATTTATACATACATAGTTTTTTCTCCAATGATTAGTACACTATGAAATAAGTATATAATAGGCATGGATGATCAATATTTAAATATTATAAAAGTGATAATTATAAAAAAAACATTAAATTAATAATAATAATTGAATAATCTATAATACTCAAATTAATAAAAATAATCAAATAATTAATAATAAATAAATCAATAATCAATAATAATAATAATAATAAATTACCAATAATGATAATTAAATAAAATTATTTAAATAATGATAAAAACTAAATTAACCAAAACAAAAAATAATTAATAATACAATTTTGGTGTTAAAATGACATAATTTTGACACTAAAATGGCATCACCATGATGCTAATACACCATAAAAAAAATTCAATGTGATGCAATAATGATGCTAAATTGATAAGTAATCCTAAACATGATACTAAAATGAAATATAAATAACGTAATGTAATGCTCAAAAGATGCAAACATGATGCAAAAGTTCCATGTTTAGACTCCAAAATGATGCTAATAAGCTAAATTGCATTGCCAATTTGATACTAACATAACTCATAATGACATTAATACAATGCATAATATCTCTAAAGTGACACAAAAACACATTTTTGGTGCAAAAAATATACAAAAATGACAATGAAAGGTTGTTTTCCAAACATTACCAACACAACCTAGATGCAAATTTGATGAAAATATCTCTCTACATCATCATTTTTGTCAGTAAAATAACACTTCAAGAATTCCCGCAAAAAAATTTTAGTRCAAAACCAACAAAAAAGAAAACACCTCCATGTGCTTCGCATTTTGCATCGTACAACCTTGATTTGTTTTTCAAGAAAAAATTGCACTGTGATGCTACAAGGCTATATTGTAGTAGTATGTAACACCCTATTTCCCCTCRTGATTGTAATTATAATAACACTTCATATAATGTGATGATGAAGCTTGCAATTTTTTTTTTATTAATGAAAAACACTAGATAGCTGATTGAGAGGGAACAACCTTGAAAGTACCCGCCATGATAAATAAGCGAGAATTCATGAAGAAGGATTTGATGAAGTGGGATGGTGAGGTGGAGATGAGATGTTTTTAGTGAGGAAAATAGGAAACTTTCTTAGCAAGTGAGCCTATAATTGCAAAACATAAACACACACCTACCAACATACCTAAACATGCATGGAGTCGCGTGACATCACATAACTAAAAACATTACAGGAGTACATCCCTTGGATTTCCCCTTAAAAAATTTAGATCCTTGACTGGATTTTGCTTCTTACAGACATCACAGGAATCCCAAGGATTAGTGAAAGAAGAGGCCAAAGGTGGAAAAATACCATGAGATGAGACACACACAAGAATGCATGCACAGAGGAAAGGCAAAGGGATTGTATAGCAGATAAGGGACTCCTTTGTCCAGAGGAAATATAGTTGGGAAGGTAACTAATAAACTTGTGGAAGTCTGGAGCTCAATCAGAAGCTGGGAACTTTTGTTCTTGTTAGTGGAGGAAGGAGAGTAATCTCCCTAGATCATACTAAACATGAAGAACCAATTGAATCATTCCCCTTGTGGTATCATGGCTTGGCATGAGGGTGGCATATTGTAGGAAGGCACTCTGCAGTATGGCCTGAGGTTGGAAAGAAAGGCGTCCTCTCTCAATAAGTTGGTGTTATTTGACCTATTTAATGTATATGAATGATGTAAAAGTGTAGTTTATGGTTGATCCAGATTGATATTGGTGGCCACCCACCTTTTCCAATTGGCTCAAAATAGTTTTCTGTCAATTTTGGTAATTTACTATTTTTAGCAGTTTTCACTTCCGGAGCTATTTTGAGGCCCTAAACGATGTTTTTTTGGGGAAAATGGGTTTGAAATATGGGTTTTCCTTCAAAAATCCATCTAAAATTAATCTCCTCGATGATACCTTTCCAACGGGCTATCATACGCCTAAAACGGAGATCGTATGCAAAAGTTACGACCCCGGGAAGTTGATGTACTAACTTACCCAAACGAGGCCCACATGACTTTTGGCGCTTCATCTCCTAGGGTTAGGTTTTTGGATGTCTATGGTTTTTTACATTCCTTATTATTGTAAAAATTCCGTCAGAGCCTCATTGTAATCATCTCCTTGCGAATGAGCGTAGGCGTTACATCTCTTCTCAAAGATAAGCCGCCACCATTCCAGCAAGCTTGTTTCCGCTGCATTTTATAGTTTTCATCTTATTTTGTGTTGAATAGAAAACCAATTTTACTGTGTCTCTATTATTTTGTGTTAAACACCTGTCAATAATCTGTATTCATTTCCTTCTACTCATAAAATCTGGATCAGTGGTATCAGAGCGGTCTGCTCCTTGTCGTCTTAATGCATGTCCCCAACGAGGTCGGAGTACAAAGAGTTGGGTCTCGAGCTTGTTTCTCTTGAGGACAAAATCTATCGCACGCCCAAGCGACCTCTCATGGAAGGAGAAAATAAAGATGAAGGGACGGGAGATCCGTTCAAACTGTTGATTAAGGAAACCC
Source organism: Picea engelmannii (assembly GCA_009831015.1). Taxonomy (NCBI): domain Eukaryota; kingdom Viridiplantae; phylum Streptophyta; class Pinopsida; order Pinales; family Pinaceae; genus Picea; species Picea engelmannii. The sequence continues at coordinate 654,727 of ML778792.1, forward strand.
TCACACAACAAAGGAACGAGATGATCGATAATTTTTCACAAATCCTTCGATGGATACCAACAAGAGACGCATCTTCTTCGAACGGAGGTGCCACCCCCTTCAAGGTACAAATAAAATTTGATATCCCTATATTTGAAGGTCAGATAGACGCATATGTTGTAGACAAGTGGTTGAATCTACTACAAGGGTATTTTTCTTTCCATAACTTTTCGAATAAAGAAGAGATTACTTTTGTGCTCCTCAAAGTCGTTCCCCATGTCAAAGATTGGTGGGAAAATTTCTGTGATCAAAAGGAAACAGATGAACCCTCACTATTTTTAGTCACGGACACCTGGGAATCCTTCAGGGATGCTATTAAGGAACAATTCTACCTTGTCGGAAGTTATGACGATCTGTATACCAAACGGACCACACTGCGGCAAGAAAGAGACCAAGCAGTGCCAGATTTCACAAATATCTTCCATACCTTGAGCACCAAGTTGGGTATCAAAGATTTGGATCGATGTATAGTGCTCAATTATCATGGTGCTTTGCATAGATATATCCAGAACGAAATGGAATTTCTAGACATCTCATCCTTGGGCATGGCCTACAGATATACCGTCAAAATCGAGCAGAAGCTCAAACAAAAGACGTGGCTATTTGGGCCTGGGAACCCCTCACAACAAAATCTAGGAAAGGGTGGCCCCAACCCACAGAACAAAGGACAGATCAAAGATGGACAGTATCAGGAAAAACATTCCAAGCCACAAGCAAAGAAGGACACCGGAAAGAAAAAGAAAAATACCGGGAAGTGGTGCGACTTCCATAAGAGCCCTTGGCATAACACTGCTGACTGTTGCTCGAAGTAGTCGCTGGTGGCCAAAGTGAAAGCCTTTGAATCAGATGTGTATTCTGACTCTGAGACAGAACCAGAAAGGGGAATAAATATCATTGACGTAGAAACCAGTGCCACCGTTGCTACCACCAAGCTCCATCTTGGTGAACCAGACGAGCAAGAAGAAGGAGAGCGCCTCTTCCATTCACATATGTGGGTAAAAGGCACCCCACTGCACTTCATCATTGATAGTGGTAGCCAAAAGAACCTCATCTCAGTATAGGTCATCAAGCGGTTGGCCCTGCCAACAACGTTGTGCCCACAACCCTACACCATTGGATGGCTTCGCCAAGGAAGTGATCTCCGCGTCAGCCAACAGTGTCGACTATCGTACGACATCAAGCCCTTCAAAGACGAGGTATTGTGTGATGTTTCTCCTCTCAAATTTTGTGATGTTCTTTTGGTCCAACCTTATTTATGGAAACATCATGATGTATATGAGTCTAGGCCTCGTAGTGTTATTATTACTTTGAACAAGAAATTGTAGAGGATACCCAAGGCAGTCCCACCTAGTGTTATTTCCTTGATCTCTGCTAAGCAATGCAGGAAGATCATCTCTCAGATGGGGAATTTTGTCTTCTTCGTGATTCTCTCTCAGAATAAGCGAAAGATCACAACCACATCCAGGGTCTTTGCGACCGACCTCTCCACATAGTAGAAGAAAGTAGATAAGGTCGTGGAAGAATACTCAAATATCTTCTCCCCACCTACAGGGGTACCTCTACACTACCAGGTCAAGCACCCCATCAATCTAACCCCCAGCGCACCACTTCCCAATGGGCCAGTCTATCGTCGCTCTTTGTTAGAGAATGAGGAAATCAAGCGACAAATGTAAGAACTGCTCCACAAGGGGCACATCCATCCCATCTCATCACCTTGTGGGAGCCCAATTGTGTTGGTATAGAAGAAAGATGGAACCTGGTGACTTTGTATTGATTACAAGTCTCTGAATAAAATCACAGTCAGAAACCGATACCCGATTCCCTGAATCGATGACCTCCTTGATCAACTCACGGGGGCCAAATACTTCAGTAAGATTGATCTGAATTCTGGCTACCACCAGGTCCCGATAGAACAGACAGATGTATGGAAGACCGCCTTCAAGTCAAAGGAAGGCCTTTTTGAATGGTTGGTCATGCCCTTTGGTTTGACAAATGCTCCAGCCACTTTCATGATGATGATGGATTATATCCTGCGACCATTCACCAATGCTTTTGTAGTGGTGTATCTGGATGACATTCTAATTTAAAGCAAGACTTGGGATGAACACTTGCAGCATATTCAGCAATTTCTACACACCCTATTTTAGCACAAGCTATACACCAACTTGGAAAAATGATCCTTCGGCATGGACTTGGTCCATTACTTGGCTACATCATTGATCAGCATGGCATACATGTGGATCCAGCCAAGATCCAAGTCATTCGTGATTGACCAGCCCCACCCACACTCACTAAGATTAGGATCTTATTGGGCCTTGCCAATTTCTACCATAGGTTCATGTTATGATTCTCCCATATTGCATGGGCCCTCAGCGAAATAAACAGGGGTGGTGGTAAGGACAAATTTGCGTGGGGTCGATCCCAACAACAAGCGTTCGATGATTTGAAGCAATGCTTGTGCTCATTCCCAATACTTTCACTACCAGACCTGCAACATCCCTTTGAGATCGAGACAGATGCTTCAGACTATGTTGTGGGTGTCGTTATCACTCAGCACGACCACCCCGTGGCCTATAATAGTGAGACATTGTCAGATATTGTTCGTAAGTACCCTACTTATGACAAAGAAATGTACTCCATTGTGAAAGCATTCCTCCAGTGGAGACATTACATTCTTGTGAAGGAGATAGTCATCCACACTGATCATACGACACTGTAGTTCATGCACACACGGGGAAAATTACAGAATGAACGCCATCAAAAGTGGTCCACATACTTGCAGCAATTCCACCTGAACATCAAATATAAAATAGTAAGCACTAATTGCATTTTTGATTGCCTCATCATACCGCCAGTCGCTGCACTCACCACGGTTCTAGACTCTTGCGGCCATGAGACCTCTGGATGGCCGCAACTCCATGAGACAGACCCTGACTTTGCCACCACCTACCAAATGTTGGGTGCAAATTCAGTGGTCGATAATTTCCATCTTCAGGATGGGTTGTTGTGTCGTCTAGGCCATATCTATGTTCCCTCAAGCGAGGGAGTGAAGTTGATCTGGGAATCCCACTACAGTAGGGTGACATGACACTTCGATGTCGAAAAAATAGTGGTGATGCTATAGAAACATTTCTACTCGCCAAAACTTTGACAGGAAGTCAGCAAGTATATTTGATCTTGCATTGCCTATGCTATTTCCAAATCGACCACTAAGAAATAGGTCATGTACACCCCTCTTCCTACTCCTGACAGGCCATGGGAATCCATCTCAATGGACTACATGTCGGGCCTCCCGTCCACCGAGCGGGGAAATGACTGTGTTTTTTTGTTGTTGATCGCTTTTCTAAGATGACGATTTTTGTTGCCTGCAAGAAGAGCATCACAGCAGAGGCCACTGCCAAGCTCTTCTTTGAACGAGTCTGGGTACATTTTGGAATCCCACAAACCATTGTCTCAAATCAGGACAGTCGATTTCTCAGCACATTATAGTCGAGCCTCTGGTCACTACTGGACACCAAGCTCACCAAATCCATGGCCTTCCACCCCCAGACAGATGGTCAAACCGAGGTTGTAAATCGAATGATTGTGCATATCCTTCGCATGTATAATTCAAAGCACCCCTGGACATGGGATGAGAGACTTTCCTATGTCCACCATAATTACAATTGAGCCTTGTATAGCTCAACCGACCACAACCCCTTTCAGGTGGGGTTGGGATTCCAACCATTGGGCCCCATAGATGTTGCACTTCCCCTTTCTGTCACCTCGACCGACTCATCTCTTGCTCCAACTAAAGCTAACAAAGCCACCTGGTTCATTGAGAGGATCCAACACATCCGCCAACAGGTTTAGGATATCCTACGGAAGTCCAATGACAAGTAAAAACAATGCCATGATCAACATCGTGTGCCACATAAGTTTTAGGTGGGAAAAAAAGTTTGGTTGCACTTGCAGAAAGAACGCCTTATAGGACCCCATCGGAAGCTTCGCCCACTCCATTATGGATCGTACACTATCACCAAGGCCGTGGGGGATAATTCTTTTGAGCTCAACATTCCTCCTTTCCTTGGCCTTCACCTAGTGTTTAACGTTGATCTCCTTCTAGGGATGATTTTAGGGGATAAATTTCTCTCATGAGCTAATTTTCCATGCTTTTTCCAAAAACAATATTCACTTTTCTAAAATTTATTAGCCCAAATTCTATAGAATAAAATTATCTTACCTTAAAAATAACCCAAATTTTATAGAATCTATATAAAATCGTTATAAATTTGAATATTTTTACAAAAATATCACCAACATTTTATAGTTTGTATATTAAATACTAGTAAGATTCGCCAAGGTTTCTACATTTTTAGATAATTTTTCATCCTTAAAATTATCCCTGTCTCCTTTGCCCTTATTTTCCCCCATTATTGGACACCTCAAAAGTAGCAGAACAACTGACACCAACATAGATCAACCTCGACTGCACACAACATGAATCCAATGATCAGATTGTGGACACACAGATCAAGGGCACTCAACATCAAAGGATCCATCTTTATCGAGTCGTCAAAGTAGGGCGTCTCCTGCACCAAGGCAAATGGCTCACCCGGGGCCAAATTCATCAAAAAGTTCCTCATCTGATGGGGGACCTCAATGAAATGGAGATCATTGCTTCCTAAGGAGGGAGGATTGATCCAGATGGATATCAGTGAGCACCCACCTTTTCCAACTAGCTCAAAATAGTTTTCTAGCAATTTTGGTAATTTTCTATTTTTAGCCGTTTTCACTTATGGAGCCGTTTTGAGGCCCTAAATGATGTTTTTTGGGAAAACATGTTTCCAATATGGACGTTCCTTCGATATTGTGCCTAAAATGAATCTCCTCAATGATACCTTTCCAACTGGCCGTCGTACGCCTAAAACAGAGATCGTATGCAAAAGTTACGACCCCAGGAAGTTGATGTACTAACTTACCCAAACACGGCGCACGTGACTTTTGGCGCTTCATCTCCTAGGATTAGGTTTTTGGATGTCTAGGGTTTTGGGCATTCCTTATTATTGTAAAAAGTCTTTCGCAACCTCATTTTAATCATCTCCTTGCGAATGAGCACAACCGTCACATGTCTTCTCAGAGATAAGCCGCCACCATTCTAGCAAGCTTGTTTCCGCTGCATTTTACAGTTTTCGACTTATTTCATATTGAATAGAAAACCAGTTTTACTGTATCTATGTTATTTTGTGTTAAGCACTTGTTAATAATCGGTATTCATTTCGTTATGTTCATAAAATCCAGATCAATGGTTTAATGGGAAATATGAATGCATTATAAATGATGAATTGAATTCTTGAGTAAGGTGGAATGTATTTTTTTTCCTTCACTGTTAATTTGATAGCTGAAGAAGTTAATCCAAGTAGGGATATCATGTATCCATGAGGACCTTGTAGTTTAAGAGGAAAGATTGCAAGATATGGAAAAAACCTTCACTTAGAAAATGATAGGAATGCCCTGGCATCTAAAGTTCCTTTTGAGGAACAAAAGACCTTGTGTCGCGATGGAATTCCAGTTCTTAAGAGGAAAGTTTATGGGATATGAAAAAAAAATTCATCTGGAAGATGCCAGAAGTGTCTTAGTGTCCTGAAGGTACCTCGATGGGTTAAGAGGTCTTAATCCCTAATATCACTACCTTATTTAATTCAGAGAATTGCAAGATGTGTAAGAACTACCCTTGAGGAAGTTAGATAACTTAGTCAGCCTTATAGTGGTTCCATAAATCTTAATATTTTGGAAGGGGATAAGAGAAAGACTTAGACGAAACCCTAAAATTGTTAGTCCAGTTTCGAATTGTTTCCAAGAAGAAAACCAATGTTTAGCATCAAGAGGATTTGCAACCATTGATTTGGTGAAGCGAGCAAATATGGACCATTAGTCGGAGGGTACTATCGTTGGATTGACCAAGGGAGAGGTAATATTGGAACTACGATAAAAAAATCTACGAGTAAACTAGAACCATTGATATTTCAAAAAGTGGTAATGGTGAGATCGATACCATTGGACTCAATCATGCGGTTGTCGGAAGAGGATTCGTCGGAGGTCCAAAAGGAGAGTTGAGACAGGAGTTCAACGACAAGAAGCCTGAGGATTGTAAATCCATCGGGAGGTGCCTTGAGAGATCCTATTTGTTGAATCTAGTGAGAACCAATCCAAAGAGGAGGATTTAAGAACCTTAGTAGGTAATCTGTTGTAACCCCAAAGACCAAAAAATTCATCAGATTAGATGAACGAGGATTGTTCGATCTGTTAGAGTATGCATGGTTGGAGCAAACTGTTCAGAGTAGTCCGTGGAACCATAAAGGGAATGCTATGATGGGGAGGAATCTGAGGATGAAAGAGGACCATTGATTTGTGTCAGGGTGAGATTTAACCTCATCCATAGATTTCATGGGTCCCATTTGTTAGTATGTGCAATGGGAGTTTAAGTGGAGAGTAATTGTCAAGTGAGTGGATATTCCAACATAATTGCATTTGTTGGAACCCTAGGTCTGAGGACCGTTGGATTCTAGAGGACGATATGTTGGGATATGACCATTAGAGAGGGGATCGACCTAGTTATCTAGTCATTCCAATGGGAATGAATACAAGCAACCATAAATCGTTGATCTAAGGGTGAAAAGTAAATATGATCGTCCAATTGAGGGTGTTTATACACATGATCACCTTATTATCACATGCTAATTTGTATTAATTTTTCCAAAGCATCTTGTCCTTATGCTATCTTTCCACTCGAATTTTAAGAAAATTTCACCAGCTGAGTCAAGCTCCCATCACCTAAATCCTTCACTCGACTAATCATCCAAAATATTCATGTCCTCCATGAGTCAAAATTGGAAAATATCCCAAACCTATATCTAGCCTTAATGCTTATCTAAATTCCTTGGTCCCATCACTTCATTCTGTTTTACCCTGATTATCATATTCTCGTTGAAAATAAAAAATATTCCTTTTAGTAAGCTTAAGCTCCCTTATCCTATCCACAAAGTCATGTGATAAGAAAAAAAATTCCTCCAGGTGGAAGAATTTTACAGAGGTGAAAATTAATTTTTCAATAGAGAAATTAATGTTTATTGGTATGGAAAAGAATTATAAAGAAGAAATTGAATGTGAACAGAAGATTTTGATAATTGTTTATTCAAAGTTTTTACAGAAGTAAAAGGGGAAGATCAAGGGATATTTTCATAGTTTACCAAGGTGGTTTCCAAGACATGGTTTTCCAAACCATGAGAAACAAACCAGTAAATAGTTTTCACAGTGGAATGGTAAATATTTATTGGGAAAAACAAGACATGGTTTGTAGAAACAATGGATGGTTTTGAATTTCATTTATGAAATTCATAAAATCAAATTGCAAAATAATGGAGAAGTTTTAGAGGAGATGGTAACCAAGGCATGGTTTTCAAAACCACATATGGAAATGCAATTTTACAGGATAAAAAATATTTGGGAATTATTTTTATTTAAATATATTATTCCCAAATATTTAAGGAGAATATGAATAAATAAAATTAGATTTGAAAGACTACAAGTGACATTTCAAAGAGAATGTTGCAATCAGTTGAGGAGCTAAGCAGATTTACAAGACAATTTTCAGGTGAACCAGAATGAATTTTCAAAATTCAAAGGAGGTTATTGTCAAGAACAGACCCAAGAACATTGACCTTGTTCATTTTTCACGCAGGTGTCACGGATTGGGAGATTTTAAGGAATCTTGGAGCCTTGTTTTTCAGTTTCATGATTTCCTATTCAAGACATGTTTTTTTGACATGTATTCCAGCCAGTTGGAAATGAATTTCAATAAACTGAAAGAGATTTCTCTTCAAAAAGAGATTATCTACAGAAACCGCTCTCATATTTTACACAACTATTATGGTTTGATAATTACAGGTGGTGTTTTGAAGCCTATTTTTTTCTCCTAAAAAGAAGGAGATCAGTTAAAACGTGTCATGTTCTATTTGTAATTGTTTCTATTTTGGGAAAGGGGTTGGAGTTCAAAGTTGTGCACTGGAAGGGGACTTTAGTGCTATATATTTCATTGTAAAAGAGTAGAGAAGGTGGAGGGGGGGGATTTTCAGCCATGAAGGTGAAGGAACTGTGTGTAAATTTCTGAGAATGTCCTTATGAATTAATACAGTAGTATAGTGCTTTTGACAATTGAGATTCATCACGGTGTACTCTTTATTGTGTTTTACTCCAGTTCACATTCATTTCACTTATGTTATTTGTTCTAAGCATAGCTAAGATTACATGATTGGAATTCATCCTTGATAGATTCTCCTTTCATATGGTTAATGCAATCATCGTGTTTAATGATTACAGGTCCATATATCACTCTATGTTAAGTTCTTTGTTCATTGTAGTCAACCTTATGTTATTTCTTCTAAAGTTACAATTGAGAATTCATCTTTGTTTGATGCTCTCATTCCTAATGGGATTTTCTCTTTTATGTCTTGCCATCATATGGATATTCTTTATTGTTGAAGGATATTCTTACTTTCCCTCTGTTCCCTCAGGAGTACATTAGTTGTATTAATATTCATAATAGATTTCAGGATTTGACCCCATTTCCCAATGTTTCCCTTTCTCTTGTTTGTCCTACCAACCCTTTTAAAAACTAAAACAAACCTGTCCTATTGCAAAATCTGACCTCTTTGTGTTCATTGCCAAATAATTTTTGATTATTTTCAGTCTTTACATATTTGAGAGAGCCCTCTCTGGTTGGAAGGGTCATAATCCAACCTAAAGTTGGTTTGTAGGTTACCTATGTCATTTTTTTTAGCATCCGAACAAATTTACAGAGTGCTAACACACCTTAGTAAATTGAATGAAGAAAATTCTTTGAGAACTAATAAGACTTAATCTTGTTTAAGTTGTGATAAGAGAAGTCTTCGCTTATACCCTTGATGAATCTAATGGAATGTCAAGAGAAGATAAAAAGGGAAACCAACGTCCCACTAACCTAAGTGGGGATTTGGGGGTTGGGTGTGTTACATAGTAATATGTTATTTTATAAATAATAGAGGAACAATAAATTTCTAATTATATCTAATATATGTCATGATGTATAACAATTATAGGATAAAGTATGTAGTGGAGAAAACAAAATACGTTGGAAGAAAACATGGTGCACAACATTGAATGAATGTGTATGATTCATTAAGAACTCAATTCTACTATAAGTTTATCAAAACACACAATAATGTATATTATATTATAAAATTAATTATATTCATTACACTTTATTTCTATGTTGGTAGATGGAAGATGGAGAAGCCTAAGAAAATCAAGCTAATCAACAAAACATCACAAATCACTCAAGTACAACATTCCATGCATGTGATGAATAAATGAGGAATAAAAGCAACTCGAAGACTAATAGCTACTTGAGTGATCAATGATGATCAATATGATTTAATGTTAAACAAAATTTTATAATTTTGAATATTTTTTTGAAAAATTCAAAATTATTGTTTAACATGGATATATTGTCCCATTTGGTGTGACGATGGATTACCAATAATTGCAACAAACATTTTTAAATATTTTTTTAACCATTAATATTTATGTTTTCCCATTCATGAATCCATTACAACAATATACTCATTATGAGCTCAACATGTCATTTGTGGGAATTGAACTCGGGTGGGGTGGATAACAATCATTCCTCCCAACCACTCGAGCTAAAGCCAATTGACATATTGTAGTGTATGTTATTGTAAAATGTTATGTTATCAACTAAATATATAGATGTTTTATATTATTACCAAAAACATTGTCTAATCAATTGATATATTTGTTTAAATGACACAACAAAACATAACACAATTCTTATATCTAAACATATTAATTAAAATACAAAAATAAATACTATTATAAAAATATTTGGTTTTCTAATTAGCATTTAAAATTTTGTTTTAAAAATGAAAATAAATGAGAAGCAACATTTGTATACCACAAGTGGGATTATGGAACTGAAACATTTCAATGCATTTTCATCATTTTGTATTGGCAGTTTCTAGATCCATAATTTGCTCCAAGGAATAATGATATAATATGCTTGGCAGCTCCTAGATCCATGATTTAGTAAATCTAAAATGGCATAACAGCACTATAAATACTCCCTCAAGGCTGGGCGTCCTTTCCCCTTRGGCTCTCCAACGACCTTGAATGACGGGCTAGCAGTAAAATGTTTCCCTAAAGCTAGGGYGTTCCTTCAATCATGCTAACAAATTTCATCAAAGGTGGAACGCCTCCCTATTTGACCATATCTTCAAATATCCTCAAAATTATCCAACAACTTTCAAGGTTGACCAGCTTCAACATTCTTATYATGCCCTTCGGGAGATCCAAGTAGATACTGCCCCATCTTTGGGGTGGGGTTATCCGGAGAACGCTCCGCCTAGCAGGAAGTGTTTCTTTAACGTATTGACTTGTATCACTTCGGTAACTAATAGGGGGGATAGAATAAGGCCAAGGAGATAAGTACATAACTCCATAGATCTTGCCCCAGGAAAGTCTTTGAATAGCCCATACTTTGGAAGTATTGAACATAGTCTCTGAATTGACGAATGCCGGCCAAGGCCCCCCCACCAGATAAGTTACTTTTAAGTGAGCCCACTGTATCAAATTTGAGGGAATAAAATAGGCTATAACGAATTACATAAGCCCAATTAGCCCAGCTACAGTCCAGTCTTGGCAATAGAGCTAGCGTCCAGTCCAGTCTCGGCAACGGTTAGGCATACTGTCGCTAAGCTTTCTATTACTTTTATGAAGTACAACTTTATTGAGTGCGTGCTCCATTCTCAGGGTCCCTCCTATTATATTCTAAGCTGCATGGAGTAGTAGTTAGTTGAATGAGTGGATGAAGAAGCATCTTACTTCCCTAGCTTCTGAGTAACATAACACAATTCTTATATCTAAACATATTAATTAAAATAAAAAAATAAATACTATTATAAAAATATTTGGTTTTCTAATTAGCATTTAAAATTTTGTTTTAAAAATGAAAATAAATGAGAAGCAACATTTGTATACCACAAGTGGGATTATGGAACTGAAACATTTCAATGCATTTTCATCATTTTGTATTCACTAGTGTGTTTTCATCAATGACACATATCGGTGGGTTTTAATTATCTATATCTATTGATGCATTGAAATATTGGTGCATATCAATGCATGTTTAATATATACATAGTAATGTACATGATATTTTATCACACACCAATGCATGCAAATTGTATATACACATCAAAGCATCTTACATTTATATAAGCACCAACACTCTTTGTACATGTATTAAAGAACTGGTGCAATCTAAAAATTACAAGTATCAATGAATGTACTATGTAAGGGTGTGTTTGTAAATAATGAAGGACTAGTTCTCACACCTGTTATAATCACACTAGTGCTCTATAATACAATGTCAACACCATGATCTTCAATGATGTAGTTGCCAATGTCATATTGTTATCATTACAATTACCATTATTAGGATTTCATAGTGTGCAAGGACATATAATACATTAGTTATTAACAATATAAGTGCAAGATTGCTTTAGAGTATATAACATGCACCAATGTGTCTTAAATATGGATGCACCAGTACTACAATATATATGAAGAATTGATGAAGAAACTTGTATAGATACCTTTATCAGCCCAAATGTTTTTTTAGTTATAATAAACCTCCATTAAAACCTAAAAAAAAACATCTACTTTCATTAATGGGAGTATTTTTTATAATTTTGTTCAATCATATGAAAAAAAACATCTCAATAAAATCTTTACAAAATCCTATTTTCTTTGTAATGTCTATGCTAAAAAAAGATGAAAATCATCCAAAATTATATACGAGTGAGTTCCTAACACAACTTTTTTATCATTATCATAATTTGTAAAATTACTTATGACTTTTGAATTTCACGGGTTAACTCATGTACACTATGTGTAGATATATGATTGATAAGTCTTGAATGAAGTAATACTTCATTACAGACTATTGAAAGAAAAAAGATAAATAAATGAAAAAAGAAAAAAATAATAGAAGAGAAAAGACTAAGGAATCGGAAATGAAAATTTAACATGTTGGCCTTCCCATTACCCTAGCTGATACAGGTGGACATCAATGGCCACCCACCTATTCCAACTGGCTCACATACATATTTCATCTTGGCAATTTCAGTTTTCATCTTGGCAATGTTTTTCTAGATTTTCAGGTCCTAAACTTCTGGGGCTGCTTTGAGGCTCTAAACAATGTTTTTTGGGCCTGCCACAGTCACACTATAGAAGAAGGTAGAGTGTGATGACATAATGTGTATTCCTCGGATAGACCTTCCCAATAGGCTATTGTGCACCTAAAACAGAGATCGTATGCAAATGTTACAACCCCGAGAAGTTGATGTACCAACTTACCCCAACAAGGCCCACATGAATTTTGGCGCTTCATCTCCTAGGGTTAGGTTTTTGGATGTCTAGGGTTTTTGTATTCATGTTGGATGTAAAAATTCCTTTGGAAGCTCATTGTACTGATCTTGTTGTGAATGAGTGTATCCGTCACATCTCTTCTCAGAGATACGTTGCCACTATTCTAGCAAGCTTGTTTTAGTCTGCATTTTACAATTTCAGTATATTTCTTATTTAATAGAAGTCAAGCTTTATTGTATCTCTGTTACTATTCACTGTGTCTCTATGTTAATATTATAGATCTGTGTTTTCATTATGTTCCGCCCATAAATATGGATCAGTGGTATGAAATTGGTCTACTCCTTGTCGTGTTTTAGTGCATGTCCCCGACAAGGTTAGGGAATAGAGAGTTGGGTCTCGAGCTTGTTTCTATTGACGACAATTGCTCTCGCATGCGCAAGAAACCTTCTATGGTGAGAGAAAAGAAAGACAACTAGATACTTTCAAAATGTTGATTGAGGATTCCCTCGAGCAACAAAGGAACGAGATGATGGACAACTTTGCACAAATACTTCGACGGTCGCCAACAAGACATGCATCTACCTCAAGTGGAGGCGCCACCCCCTTCAAGGTACAAATAAATTTTTATATTTTTATATTTGAAGTCAAATATATGCAGATGTTGTAGATAAATGGTTAAACCTTCTAGAAGCATATTTTTATCTCCACAACTTTTTCGATAGAGAAAAGATTACATTTGCGCTCCTCAAGTCTTTCCCTCATGTCAAAGATTGGTGGGAGGCTTTCTATGATGCGCAAAAGGAAACAGTGGGATATAAATTATTTTTAGTTACACCCACTTGGGATTCCTTCAGGGATGCTATTAAGGAACAATACTACCCTGTTGGAAGTTATGATGACTTATATACAAGATGGACCACACTACAGAAGGAAAGGGACAATCCAAATAGTGTTAGAGTTCACCAATGTATTCCATACCCTGCGCACCAAGATGGATATCAAATATCTGAGTGACATATGTTTCTGAAGTACCGCGTTGTTATGCATAGATATATCCAGACATAAATGGAGTTTTTGGATATTTCATCCTTAGGAGTGGCCTATCGATATGTTGTCAAAATCGAGTAGAAGCTTAAAAAAAAGACACGATAGTTTGGTTTTACAAACCTCTCACAGCAGAAGCAGGGAAAAGGTGGCCCCAACCCAAAAAACAAAGTGCAAAGCAAGGATGTGAAGTCTTAGGAAAACCATTCGAAACCACAAAAAAAGAAGGATAATGGGAAGACAAAGAAAGACACTAGGAAATGGTGTGAGTTCCATAAAATCCCCTGGCATAACACCATTGTATTTCGTTAAAAGAAGTCATCAGTGGCCGAGGTGAAATCCTATTAATCAGATGTCATCTTTGACTCGGACTCAGAACCAAAAAAATGGAGACAACTCATTGATGCAGAACCTAGTGCCACCTTTTCTATGACGACCAAGGTCCATCCCGATGAACTTGATGAACCAGAAGAAGGTGAGTGGCTCTTTCATTCACATATGTGGGTGAATGGTACTATGTTGGACTTAATCGTTGATAGCGGCAGCCAGAAGAACCTAATCTCAACATAGTTCATCAAGAAGTTGGCTCTGCTGACATCACCACACCCGCATCCGTACACCATTGGATGGCTCCGCAAAGGGATCGATCTCTGCATCATCCAACAATGTCGCCTAGCCTATGACATCAAGACCTTCAAATATGAGGTATTGTGTGATGTCACCCCCCTTGAAGTTTGTGATGTTATTTTGTGCCAACCTTATTTATGGAAACGTCATGTTGTATATGAGTTTAATCCTTGTTGTTTTATTATTACTTTGGATAGGATATTATACAAGATACCATAGTTAGTCTCATATACCATCATTTACTTGATCCATTTCAAGCAATGCATGAAGTTCATCTCTCAGACTGGAAAGTTTGTCTTCTTCGTGATTCACGCTCATAGTGAGTGAAAGGTTGCATCCACATCCATGGCCTCTGTGACAGGTCTCTCCATGTAGAAGAAGCAAGTTGATAAGGTCGTGGAAGAATACAAATACATATTCTCCTCACCCACTGGGGTAACTCTGCACTGTCAAATGAAGCACTCAATCGATCTGACCCTCGATACACTAGTATCGAATGGGACAATATTTTTCCTCTCTCTATTAGAAAATGATGAAATCAAGCACCAGATCCAAGAGTTACTCGAAAAGGGGCACATATTCCCAAGCTAGTCACCTTGTGGAAGCCCAATCGTGCTTATGTAGAAGAAATATGGGTCCTAGGGACTCTACATTGAATACCGAGCCCTAAATAAAATCACAGTCAGGAACCGGTACCCAATTCCTCGAATTGACGATCTCCTTGACCAGCTCAAGGGGGGAAAATACTTCAGTAAGATTGAATTGAAGTCTGACTATCAAAAGGTTCCAATAGAGAAAACCGATGTATGGAAGATTGCCTTCAATTCTAAAGAAGGTCTTTTCGAATGGTTGGTCATGCCTTTTGGCTTGAAAAATTCCCCAACAACTTTCAAGAGGATGATGAACGATATCTTGCGGAATTTCACCAATTCTTTTGTGGTAGTGTTTTTGGATGACATCCTCATATTCAAAAGGAATTGGGCGGAACACTTGCAACACATTCAATAGGTTTTACACACTCTGTGGTAACATAAGATATATGCAAATTTGGAAAAATTGTCCTTCGGCCTGAACAGGGCCCATTACCTAGGATACATTGTTGATGGGCATGGGGTGCATGTTGATTCATCCAAAATCCAAGTCATCTGTGATTGTCTAGCCCCTACCACACTCACTAAGCTCTGGAGCTTCTTAGGCCTTGTCAATTTCTATCGCAGGTTCATGTTGGGATTCTCCCACATTGCATGGGCCCTTGGCCAAGTGACCAAAGGCAGTGGGAAGGAAAAATTCATGTGGGGCCATTCGCAACAGAAATCATTTGATGATTTGAAGCAACGCTTGTGATCAATCCTAGTGCTCTCATTACTCGACCTGGAACAATCATTTGAGATTAAGAGAGATGTGTAGTTCTCATTCAACATGGAAATCATGTGGCCTATCATAGTGAGATAGTATTATATATAGTTCCTAAGTACCCCACTTACGACAAAGAAATTTACTCCATTGTACAAGCCTACCACCAATTGAGGAAATGCGTTCTCGCAAAGGAGACAATCATCCACATTGATCATAATCCTCCACATTTCATGCATAAACAAGGAAATTGCATAATGAATGCCATCAAAAGTGGTCCACATACTTGCATCAGTTCCATCTCAACATCAATTATAAGATAGGGAGTCAGTCAACATTCAGTTTGCTCACTAACCGTGGTGCTACACTCCTGCGGAAATGAGGTCTTCGGATGGCCCCAACTCTATGAGATAGATCTTAACTTCGCCACTACCTACCATATGTTGGGCACAAACACAATTGTCGTTGATTTTCATTTATAGGACAGGTTGTTGTTCCATCTGGTCCATCTCTTTGTTCTATCAAGCAAGCGCATGAAGCCGATTTGGGATGCTCACTATAGTCAGGTGGAAGGACACTTCGGTGTAGAGAAGACAGTGGCAGTGTTGCAACAACATTTCTATTGGCTGAAACTCCGACAAGATGTCAGCAAGTATATCAAGTCCTGCACGGCCTGTGCCATTTCCAAACAAGCCATTAAGAAACAAGGAATGTACACCCCTCTTCCTACTCCTAACAAACCCTAGGAATCCATCTCGATGGAATACATGTCGTGCCTTCCTTCAACCAACCAGGGAAATGAATTTGTTTTCATGGTTGTTGAACGATTTTCCAAGATGTCAATTCTAGTCGCCTGCAAGAAGAACATCACAGCAGAGGTCGTTGTCAAGATATTCTTTGAACAAGTATGGGTGCATTTTGGGATACCACTAACCATCGTCTCTGATTGGTAAATTTGGTTTCTTAGCACATTCTGGTCAACCTTCTGGTCACGATTGGACATCAATCTCACAAAATCCATGAACTTCCACCCCCAAACGGATGGCCAAACTGAGGTCATCAATAGGATGATCGTGCATATTTTTTGCATGTACAATTTCAAGCATATTCACACATGGGATGAGAGACTACCCTATGTTTAGCACAGTTACAATAGATCCATACATAGCTCAATTGGCCACAATCCCTTTTAGGTGGGGTTGGGATTTTAACCATTGGGTCACATGGATGTTGCACTACACATTGCGTCCACACAGGAAAAATCATCCCATGTGCAAACCAAAGACGAAAAAGTCACTGTTCATTGAAAAAATCCAACAGATTGTCCAACAGGTTCAGGATATTTTACAGAAGTCCAATGCCAAGTAAAAGAAATTCCATGATCAACATCAGGTGCCACACAAGTTTTAGGTGGAAGATAAAGTTTGGTTGCACTTGCAGAAATAATTCCTTATAGGACCCCACGAGAATCTTTTCTCACTCTTCTATCGACCTTATACCATCACCAAGGTTGTGGGTGACAATTATTTTGAGCTCAACATTCCCCCCTCCCTTGGTTTCCACCCATTGTTTAATGTGGACCTCCTTCGGCCATAATTTTCACCATTATTCGACACCTCAGAGGTAGAAGAATAGTTGACACTGACAAAGCTCAACCCTGACTGCATGAAACATGCATCCACTGATCATATCATGGACACACAGGTCAAGGTAACTAGCCAACATAAGTTTCATCTTTATTGTTTTTTCAAAGCATGGAAACTCTTGCATCAAGTCAAGTGGCTCACCTGGGGCCAAACTCAATAGAAATTTCCTAATCTAATGGGGGAACTCAACACAATGGATACCATTTCTTCCTAATGGGGGAGGATTAATCTAGGTGGATATTGGTGACCACCCACCTATTCCAACTGGATCACTTATATATTTCATCTTGACAGTTTTTTTCTATATTTTTGGGTCCTAAACTTCTCGTGTTGTTTTGAGGCCCTAAACAACGTTTTTTTGGCCCGCCACAGTGACATTGTAGTCAAAATTAGAGTGTGATGACATAATGTGTATTCCTTGTGAGACCTTTCCAACAAGCTATCATGCACCTAAAATGAAGATCGCATGAAAACGTTACGACCCCGGGAGTTTGATGTACCAACTTACCCCAACGAGGCCCACATGACTTTTGGTGCTTCATCTCCTAGGATTAGGTTTTTGGATGTCTAGGATTTTGGAATTCATGTTTTATGTAAAAAGGCCTTTGGAGCCTCATTGTACCGATCTTCTTGTGAATGAGTGTATCTGTGATATCTCTTCTTAGAGATAAGCTGCCACCATTCTAGCAAGATTATTTTAGTCTACATTTTACAGTTTCAACATATTTATTTAATAGAAGTCAAGTTTTATTGTATCTATGTTTCTATTCAGTGTGTCTCTATGTTAATATTATAGATCTATTTTTTCATTTCATTCCACCCATAAATTTGGATCACTAGATCTCCCTATTTATTTTTTTACTTTCACTCTCAAAGGGTGTTTTGGACAAGGAAGGGAGTATACACAAAGATCCAGGAACTGCATTGTAACCAAAGGTTTTTGAAACAAAAGATGATGAACCATTCGAATTTGGTTTTCATGTTTTGGTTTCTAGGGTAGAAACTTTATTTTCATTGTGATAAATTGTACCGTGAATTCATTGTGTGTCCTCTAGTTTAGTTTCTTTGTCCAATTATAAGATAATATGGAGATTCCCAATTATGTCAATACTAAAGAAATGGTTCTGTTGGTTCAATTGAATAGTTGGTTCCAACTAATGGGGTTGAATGTTGTACATAACTATCCCACAACCACCATGGAATGGGTCTCCAATTGTAACATCACCCAAATAGGTGATGTATATTGTAAATATGTTTTATAGCAGCAGCCCAAGCTATGCAATATGTTGTTGGATAGGAAATTTGGATGCAATTTTGAGAAATATCCTAAGGGTTGAGGAATGCACAATAAAGGCACATTCAGGATTGAAGTGCACAATAAAGGCACATTCAAGATCAAAGTGCAAAGTAAAATTGCATTTGGTGGTGCATAAGAAGATAAAGCAAGGAAATAAAGAAATAATATAAAGCAAGGAGATAAAGAAAGAAAAGAAGCATGCAGGAGAAAAGGAAGGAAAAGCAACATGCATGCCCAAAGGTAGGAAGACCATGCACAAACTATGTGTTCTCATGAGTTGTAATGAGTCATAATGAGTTGTCATAGATTTTTGGGAAAATATAGTAGGGTTTTGAGCCCTAAAATCTGTGTATAAATATGTAATGGGTTGGGAAGAATAGACTTCTGAAAAAACAGGTTATTGTTGTTGTTGAAAGAATAGGTTGTTATTGCCGGGAGAATAGGCCAAAAATGAGAGAGAGTGTATGTCTGAAGGTTTATGGGAGATTTTATAAACAGAGGCTTGCACTACATAGTGTCTAGGTAGGATGGTGAATTATATCATGATGTGTATATTGTAGTGTATTGCGCAAGCATGAGATGATTACACGAAGAATAATAAAGAATCCAACCATTGTGGACATAACCCAAGGATTGGGTGAACCGCATTAAATTATGTGTTTGATTGTGTCTTTTTATGTTATTGTTCATGGATGTTTTGTTTATGCGCGGTTATATCTATCTCTATTTGTTATATGAGTGATGTGCAATAATTATGAAAGTTCCCATGAATGGTCTATGTCACAATATGCGTTATAATGATATTGTATAGTTGAGTTTACCAATTAGTCAAGGAATAAGAGACACAAAATATTTCACACATGGTATATAAGTATCGATGAACATGTTGATGACCTCACATATCCTCATCCATGAAAAAAATTGGTTCTCGCAGTCCTAGTAGATACCTCAGGTGAAACTTTACTTGCATGTAGGTGATGACGAAAGGGTCAGTATCTAAAGGGTTTTTTGTTAATATTATGGTAGATGCGGGAGGTATTTACCTCTACATGTGAACCTGACGAGAATAGAAGACTCCAGGAAGTAAGAGAAACCCTAATGAATTGGCTAATAACCCTAGAAGCCTTGTCGGCTCAAGAATATAATTTATATTAGGCTATTAGCCTACAAGAGAAGAAGTCGGCCAGAATTAATAATAATATATTGAACAGACACATACCCAGAAGGAGAAGTCGGCCCCAGTAAACTGGAAGGATTACTATAAATACAGGGCACCAGTCTTTCATTTGACACATCTCAGGACTGCAGTTTTCCCAGTTGGTGCGCACGCAGTTGCAGCTGGTGTGCAGGTTTGGAGGAGGGTTGCAGGTGCAGCTGCAGCA
>ML778792.1:674709-720038 GCA_009831015.1 Picea engelmannii
CTTCCGGAGGAATTCTCAGGTCAAGGTTAGGGTGCTCGGAGGGAGGCTTCGGCCTGTGGTTGGGAGACAAGGGTATCGTCATGGTAAAATGAGCACACCATCTTATATATTCTAACATTTTTTTGGTTAGATAACTTGAACCTAGGGTCTTACAACCACGCTCCAACAAATGGTTACATTGACGGGACCCATAATCTATAATTGAGGGAATGTTTTGGAAGTCAAATAAGAAATATATCGTCGAATGGATTGAAAGGAAGGAACGTGAATTTACTTGGAAAGAGAATAGAAACCCTCGGATAAGTGATGAACAATGGTTGCAAAGGTATGTGCTCAGAAAGTTTCATAAGATTTTTTTTGGCGAATTTCCTATTATTTTAACTGAATGGTTACAACTATTAGTGCATAATAATGGGAGATATCATATTGCAATGTCGAGGAATTGGAATCCTTAGTTGGTAATACAATTGAATTATGTAAGAAATAATACTTACCACACAATTGATTTATGGTTAAAAAACATATTGGGGGGTTATATTACGGAATTTGCAGTGGATTATACCCAGTCATAAAGTGTTGAAGAAATGGATTTCTTCAAGGGTCCATGCAGAAGGTTTATGAAACCATTGAGTACCTGGATAAATATGTTGTTGTGCAAAGAATGTGTGATGACGATGGAGTCTGATTGCTAATGGGATTTGTGCATATAGGGGAACTGAGGGATGATCAGGGGATGGTCTGAAAGTAGGAAAGAATGAAGAAATAAATGAAAAAGTAAGGGAGGGACTGAGGATGAAAAGAAACGAAGAAGGTGTATTAGAAGAGGAAGATGAGTTTGGAGTATTGCGCAGTGGAAGAAGGTACAAGAGGTTGAAGACTAGGGATGAGAAAGGAGATCCGCGTAGTGATTATGAGAGGAGAGAACCATGAGAAGTATTCCAAATCGTAGAAATAATGCATAAAAAAGGAGAGGAAGATGATTCTCAGTTCAATCCTATAAAAAAAGATTCATTAAGTCCTAATCAGGCTAGATCCTGCATCGATTCCATGACCATGTGAGCGTTGCTGAGATCTGAGGTAATATTTGAGTATTTTTCAAAAGCACTTATACTTAGCAGAGGAAGTAATAATAATAATAGTCATAGTAGTGGGAGCAGTGCATCGATTCAAAGTAAACCAAGATATTTGAGGGGAGGTAATACACAAAACAACATGGAAGGGTTAGAAAACACATTGAGACTTCCTGAGTTACAGGGAGTTGGGTTGGAGGACCCGAAACAACATCTATTTGTATGTGAGACAATTTGGGCTACAAAGAATGTCCAAGATGAGGCCGTATATATTGCACAGTTGGAAACAAGATTTAGAGGCCCGACATTGGTAAGGTATATGAAACTGCAGAGTACTACACCTACAGGACAAGCGAGGACTTTAGCAGAAATTAGGAAAGCATTGTTGAAAGAGTTCAAGAAGCCAAAATTTGAGTTGCAATACATTACAGAATTGAAGGAAATGAAGCAAGTGAAGATTGAGTCAGTTTGGGACTATGATCATAGATTTAAAGATTTGATGGGTAGATTGGCATTTCAAATTCCTAATCAACAACACAAAGAGTGGTTTACCGTAGGACTATTGCCACACATTCATTTCATGTTGATACAACAGAAGGTTGTGTCACAGCCTAAAGCTTTAGAGATTGCAATGAAGTTGAAAGCTTCTCCTATAGGATATGGTGGGGGTATGGCTCAAGTCCATAAATAGTTAGCTTCCTTGACCATTCAATTAGCAGAGCTTACAAAAGGGAAGGAGAAGCGTGAAAAAATTTGGTGTACCAAGTGTAGGACTGAAGGCCATCACAAGGATCAATTCCTTTCTTTTGCACAGTATTTGGTGACTGAAGCACCAAACCCATTACCGGGAGGAGGGTACTATGAAATATGTAAGAAATTTGGACATCATGCTCACAATTGTCCATTTCTTCAAAAATACCATAGTACACCAAGGAATTTATTTTGTAACTTTTGCAAGTCAGTAAGACATGAAGAGAAGGGTTGTCGCACATTCGATTTGACGAGAGAGCACACTTCATATATGTATAATATTTAGGAGGAGAATGTTGAGATAGAAGGAGGTGGTCCATATTATAATAATTAGAGAGGCTTCAATCTAGGAAACTGAGGAGCATTTGGAAGAGGTCATGGGAGAGGGAATCTTGGCATAGGAGGTAGAGGCCCAATAATCTACTACAATTGTAATCAATCATGGAACTTATCTCATGACTTCTCGAATCCTTGTACAACCTGCACATATTGTAGAGCACTAGATCATGCGATAAAAGATTGTCCTCAACTAATTGCAAAGTGGAAGGGAAGAGGCAATCAAAACACAAACCCAAATCAGAACATACAAAATATATCATCCGAGAAACGCAATGAAGTACCTAGAATAGCAGTTGTCATGTGTGGGGGAGCTAGAACAAGGGTTAATGCGATGAATGGAGGGAGGTAGGTTGAGCAATGGGTGAGGGAATCAATGGGACCTATGCTATAATTTAACCCTCATCTAGAAAAGGAGATGTATCATAGGACAAGAAAAGAGATACTAGGACTGGATTGGGTAGCATCAACATCATCTGCACCTCTTGTGGTCAACATGCCTTCGGTCTGTGATCATACTATACCACAAAATTCGCTCCAGAAGGTAAGTACTCTAAGAGATTTTATGAGAAATTGTGTAGCATTGATGAAAGATGAAACTGCATTGAATTCATTATGTGAAATGATTGATCATTGCACACAACAAAGAGAAATTCCTACCACACTGAGGGTAGTGAATCAGGTACTGTGAAAAAAGAGGACCAACGAAGAGTTCATACTAAGTGCATAGATTGGGGAATATGATGTGGATAATTTCATTTTATAATTGGGTTCCAAAGTAAGTTTTTTACCAAAGAAAACATGGGAAATGATGGGGAAACCGACGTTAATAGGGTCTCCCATCCAATTAATATTGGAAATCCAACACAATATAGTACCAATTGGTCGATTGACAAAAATACCTGTGAATATAGATGGGGTGTGCAATATAGTAGACTTCAAAGTCATCAAAATCATGGATTATAGTCAACCATATCCAACACTAACGAGGTTAGAATGGGCCTTTGAAAATAAGACAATTATTAATCTGAAGAGGAGGGAAATGGTATTTGAGGTAGGAGACTTAAAATTTGTCACACCATTGGATCCAACAGAAGGAAAGTGGTACAGAGAACCTACAAAAGGGAATGAAATTGACAACTTGTATAATACTATTGCACGAATGGATGACTATGTTAACCCCACTGCATATGGTGAACTAAGTTGGAGAAGAATTAGCTCATGTGCAGCGTACTCAAAGGAAGGTTTGGATCATTGGTAGTAGAGGATGCATGAAGTATCCACCAGACGATGTGCCCACATTACTCGATCGTTGTGCTGGATTGGAACGGAGCTACGTGACTCGCCAAAATATTATGGTTTGAACGACATAGAATATTTCGTACGGAAATTTGAGTTGCAGATACCATAACAACAAATATTGTTGGCATTAGATGTTGTCTTAAAGGCCACGCCGACTAGATGGTGGGATGCACACAAATAAGGAATAGAATACTCACAACAATGTAGAAGAGTGTTGCAAGTTAGATTTGATATCAAGGTGGATTATATTGTGCATAAGTATATAGGGGTAGGTGATCCAACAGATCATGTTGAGAAGTGCAAAAACGTATGGAGATCGATACCGAAGAAGGAATATATGCACATGTTTATACATACATTGGATATAATTCCTAAGAACTGGTACCTAGAACTAGAAATGCACAGAGAAACAATGAATTGGGACCAACTAATTGAAATGTTTAAGGTAACATTTACATTTCAACATGAATCTCCATTACTAGATGCAACTTTGTAGTCCATTAGAACCAAGATATTTTTAGAAGAAGGGCCAATGGAGGTAGTACCTATGTGTAGTGCACATAGAGATTCTATGACTGTTCATGAACTACTGGAATGTTATAATGTTGCTAAAGAACCAAAAGAGGAAGATCCAAGGAATAAAAAAGTACCTGAAACTGAGGGGAAATGCACACTAGAAGGACCAGAGTTTGAATCTATTGTGTATGCACAACCACTAAAGACACAGAAGGTAAATATTGGGACAAAAGAAAATCCAAAGTTTGTGCATATATTCAATTACTGGAATGATGAAACTATGGAGAAGAATGTATATTTATTACGTGAGTATCATAATCTATTCCCATCTACATTCTTAGAAATGAAAGGGACAGTTGGGGAGTTAGGAGAAATGAATATCCCTTTGCATCCAGGTGCTAATCCAGTAAGACAGAGACCTTACAGACTAAATCTGAAATATAAAGAGAAGTTAAAGGCAAAGATAGACCAAATGTTAGAAGATGGAATCATTGAACCAGTCGTGGAATCACAATGGATAAGTCCAATGGTAGTGGAAGATAAGAAAATAGGGGGAATCGAGATTTGTATTGACCTAAGGAGCTAAATGATGCATGTCTACAATATCCATTTCCAACACCATTCACAAATGAAGTGCTAGAGAATGTAGGAGAGCAGGAGGAATATTATTCCACAAATCGATTTTCAGTATATCACCATATTAATATTCCATAGGAAGACAAACATAAGACTACCTTTCCAACAGAATGTGGAAGCTATTAGTACACAATAATTCCTTTTGGGATGAAGATTGCACATGTGATTTTTTCAAGAATAGTTGTCGCAACTTTTAAGGAATCTATTCATAAGTTCCTTGAAGTTTATTTAGATGATTGGATTGTGTTTAGTCTATTGAAAGATCACATAGAAGTACTCACGTTAATGTTGGATAGGTGTAGACAATGCCGAATTTCACTAAATTTGAAGAAATGTATTTTTTGTGCGCCTTTTGGAATTTTCTTGGAACATGTGGTATTTAAGCAAGTCTTATTAGTGGATCTTGACAAGGTTGTAGTGATTTTGGACTCACAACCACCCACATCAGTCAGATAGTTGAGAGAAACCCTGGTTCATATAGGATACTAAAGGAACTTAATTAAGTGGTATGCACAAATTACAACACCTATAGAGAATTTGTTGAAGAGAGAATCCAAGTTCTAGTGGAATGAGGATTGTTAGAAAGGTTTGGATACATTGGAGCAGAAATTAGTGACCCCGCGAATGCTGATATTTCCAGATTGGGGAAAAGGAATTTCATGTTCATGTGGATGTGTTATCCATAGATTTAGGTGTAGTATTATCCCAAAAATGAAAAATAGACATAGACCATCCAATTTCCTTTGCAGGAAGGAAGTTGTCAACAACAGAAAAGAATTACACTACCACAGAACAAGAAGGATTGACAATGGTATATGTGCTGCAAAATTTTAGACATTATTTGTTCAGTTCTAATTTTAATATGTATACAGACCATTATGCACTAAGATATTTATTGAACAAGCTAGTGTTGGGGGGGAGAATATGCAGATGATTGTTGTTGTTCCAGGAATATGATTTTTAGGTTGTTGTGAAACCAGAGAAGTTGAATGTAGGAATAGATCACTTATCGCACATACTATTAGGAGAATATGCATGGAATCTAGATGACATCTTTCCATATGTGCAGTTATTTACAATTAAAATGGTGGACGACTACTTCACAGAGATTGTTTCATTTTTAAGTACGGGAATGGCCCCACCGGACATGACATTTACAGAAAAGAAACAGTTAGTGGTTAAATAAACAGAATACCAACTAATTGCAAGGAACTTATACAAGTTAGGTGCATATGAAATATTAAGACGATGTGTGAAAGAGCATGAAAGGTCAATGATCCTCTCAGAAGTGCACAGAGGAATTGCAGGAGGAAGTTACGTAGGTAAAGAGACCGCGTAGAATATTTTTTGTGCAGGGGTATGGTGGCCCACACTTCAAAAGGATGCTAAATAATAAATCCAGGCATACGATGTTTGTCAAAGGTGGAAAAACCATCCAGAAGGGATGGTATGCCTTTTCATCCACAGGTTACGTTGTAGGTGTTTGATAAATGGGCAATAGAATTTGTTTCACTAATCAACCCACTAGAGATAATATTGGGAGCTAAGTATATAATCACTGCGATTGAGTATTTGACCCGATGGGTAGAAGCAACAACCATCATAGATTGTTGCGTGGTTTCTATTTGAGAATGTAGTTACACGATTTGGATGCTCGAGCAGACTACTGAGTGATCAGGAGACACACTTCCTGAATAAGACAATTGCAACATTGACTGAGGAATTTCAAAGACATCATCATAGGTTTAAGTCGTATCAACTTGAGGCCAATGGGACAACAAAATATTTTAATTTTTTTTTGTAGAATGCTCTGACAAAGATCTGCAATGTAGGAAGGGATGATCGGGACTTGAGGATCCATTTAGTATTATGGGCATATAGGACTACAAGTAATAAGTTGACCGGACATACAGCTTTTAGGTTGGTCTATGGGAAAGAAACAATAATGTCGTTGGATTTTATTGTGCATAGCTTATGCGTTGTAGTGATTACTGATCTTTTGGACTCTGGTGCAGTAGAGAGGAGATTATCATATAGTTGTTACAGCTTGAGGAAGCCCAAATTGTCGCAGGGTTCCAACAACAAGTTCAGAAGGAAAGAGAAAATACATGGCATGATACACATATTAAACATAAAAAGTTCCAAGTGGGGGACTTGGTATTTCTATACGAAAACAAGTTTATCCAGCATCTAGGAAATTTTTGAATTCATTGGTCAGGACCATACGTAATTATGTGACAGAGGCAGGTGTTGTGCAATTGGAAACATTGAATGGTGAAGTCCTAGGAGGAATGGTGAATGGAAAATGGGTGAAACTTTACAGGGATGGTCGATGTCCTTCGCACTAGGCTGAATTGCGCAAGAACGAATGTACCATAGTAATATATTATAGTAGGAAAAAGGAAAAAAAGAAATAAAAGGTGGGAAAAAGAGAAAAGAAAAATAAAGGAAAAACATGAAAAAATTAAGTAAGTTATAATGACAGTAAGTGTGCAAAAGAAGTGAGAGTCGCGCATATGGATAAAATTGCATCGATCAGGGAGATTACATGTAGAATCCAAAAAAAATTGTGCATAATAGGACCAACTATTGTTAAAGGTATTAAAAGGTGGAAACAATAGATAAAATGTGTTAATGACAAGCCATAAAGATGACGGGTAGTAATAAATGGAAAAACCCGTTGGGGATCGTGAGAGACTGGCGACACGAGGAAAAACTCCAGTGGAATACTTGGTAACAAAGAAGCATTAAATCATACATTGAGTACACAACTGGTGGATTAGACCATTAGTTCGAGCACTAATGTACATGGACAATTGTTGAAGGGTTACAAAAGAACACCACATGTCGACAGGGAAAGGTCATTTTCATCTATAAGCACTATGATAATACAAAGAAGAATACAAGAAAACCAAAGACGACACAGAGTATTTGTTGAGTTGAAAAAGGGGAGAATTGGTCACATAGAGAAATGACACCACCAAAAGTTGGGGCATCAACTACCGCAACACGAAATCCATCCCGAACATGACCAATAGTCACACCATCATTCGAGGAAACGCCTGGAGCTTCAACTTCGTATCCAAGGTTTCCTAAATATTACATATCACTAAGAAAGAACACCACGCCATAGGTTGGACTGCCCAAGGACACCAAGTACCCGCTGGTTATGCCAGACATACCACCCAGTGTCATTATTGAAAAGGACCTGATGGGAAAGGCCATTGCTTTGAAGTTTTTGAACCATGACATAAAAGATGCAAAAAGGTTTCTCAATTTATCACGGGACATGTATTTACGCACTAAAATTATACCAGGGACAGGTGCAATATTGGTTGAGCCACAGAGATGGATGGTCAGGCTAAAAAAATTAGGTATATTAAACTTGTTAGAAATCCCAAACTTTGGCAGAAGTATAGAAATAAACGTTTTTGTTAAGTTGTTATTCAGATGTGTGCAAGAATGGAATTTATGGATAGATCCACTA
Organism: Picea engelmannii; assembly: GCA_009831015.1. Lineage (NCBI taxonomy): Eukaryota > Viridiplantae > Streptophyta > Pinopsida > Pinales > Pinaceae > Picea > Picea engelmannii. Next base: position 682,807 of record ML778792.1, read on the forward strand.
GTATCTATCAATACACAACTGATTGCGTAAATAACAGGCTTGTCGATAGTAGGGGAGGATCCGACAACAATATTCACAAATAATTCTAGGGAGAAAGCATTATCTGAAAGTATGAAAGAGAAGTTCAAACCTTTAGAGGAAAGTGAGGGTTGAATGTCACCAACATAAGATATGATGTAGTTAGATTTGTAATGCAGGTATTGGCCTACAAATTACTAAGGAAATCCAAGAAGGATGAGGTGTCGGTTGCAGTAATAGCGGTTGTGGAGAAGTGCGCAAAATGGATCTAGAAGAATTGGGCCATGTTTTTGGTCAATCAGTTTCTGATAAATTGCACTGAAGCCTAGGAGAAAGGCATGGAATTTCACTATGCCTAGATTATCATATTGATAGCATTGGTCACCTGGAGGGATCCTGACGAGTTCCAGTTTTTGAAAACATCACGAAGATATCATGCAACAACTTGATATTTTAACTTATGACATACTGCACACAAGGGGAGACAACAAGACAACAATGTCACCTTTTATGTCTACTTTGACATGATTAGGCACATCATAGAGCACACACCATGCATCATCGCCGAGACTTTGGAGAACTATTAGGATATTGCGCGCTTCAAAGAAGGGATGCACCACATGTATATCCAATTTAAAAGAGACTCAACGCACCAATGGTTGCTAACAAGCTACAAGTTGATAGAGGAGGATGTATGCCTTATTTCCAATGACTAGGATGAAGAATGGAAAGTTACATATGAAGAAACAAAGCACCCTGAATAGGAAGAGGAACGTGACAATGAAGAAGAAGACCAAGGGAATGGTCAAGGAAGTGAACAAGGAAATGGCGCAGGGGACACACAACAGACGTGCATGAGACAATACCAAATGTAGTGGAAAAGAGGAAATACAAGGGTAAAAGGACAAAAAAATATTCCCGCAAGAATATGAAAGCACATAAACAACCATTTATCTACACTTTGACAGATGACAATATTGATATAATCGACAACTAAGTGAGGGATGCCATAGAGGGGGTAGTTCAACATGTGTTATAGCTACAGGAAGACATGCATAAGGAGGTGCAAGAGTAGTTGATGACATTACAATAATGGTTAGAGGTAATGAGCATCGCGCTAGAGAGAATATCCGTTGAATTCCAGCCATCAAGCATGACTAAAGAAACAAGGGCCACCACTACATACCTACTAGAGATCGTAGCAAGGCGCCAAATTTTCAAGATATCGCCTAAAGTAATTGAGTTTCCTACGTTGAAGATGAAGGAACAACAACAAGTACTAAGTCACCTGGAATTAGTCTTCTCACATAAACCCATGGTAGCCTTACAAGGCTTGCAGGAAGGGGTGGCACAGGAAATATAGTTCCATGCAAAATCAATGACAAAAGATTTAACCAAGGTGGCGAAGGATAAGGAATACCTACAGAAGTTTCATGTTGTGGTATTGTAGGAGAAGGATGAGGTTGAACAAAAGGCCGAGAGCATACAACAAGTTTTCTAGAAGATATAGAGAGAGATTCCTGAGATACCGATGTTGATAAAGGCCACAATAGAGGAGTAGATATAAAAAATTAGTGATGTAATTCAAGGATTCTACAACAATATTGGAGAGTTGGAAGTGCACACCACACCAAGTAAACCAACTGAGGAGAAGGAACAAAGAGACAAAAAAATAATAACCTTAGTCACAAGCATTACGAGTCTTGGTGAGGAGTATGAGAGATTACGTGAAGAAAGCATGAGGATTTGGACACAACTGACAGTGAATCTGAAGTTGAAGGCAATCGAGGAAACAGTAAGAAATGCATAGGAGAAGGCGCAGAAATCCAATGAAAGAATAAACACTCTTCCACCGACAGAATGCATGTCGTCCATCCTTGCGAACAAAAGTGTTTGCAACAAGATAGATTAGATGAGGGAGGAGAAAAAGACTATCGCACATCGATTGGAACCCCTGCAGGACAAAGCACTCAAGATAATAGGGATATTGGAAGTGACATAGGGAATGGTGAAGCAAGTCAATCAAGACTATGAGGAGAAGCTTATGATGCTAACAACACAGGTCATAGAAGAAATCTTGGAGAGTGAGGTTGAGTCAAAGAAAAAAGTCACTACATATAGAGAGACATTGGAAAAATTTATGGAGTCATGGAAGGGAGCGATGCAATAAACCTGAGTGACTCAGAATGAGCCACAAGTGAGTGTTGGGGGCCTACTGGACAGGAATTTTGGATGCAATTTTGAGATATATCCTAAGGGTTCAGGCATGTGCAGTAAAGGAACATTTAGGATCAGAGTGCATAGTAAAGGCACATTCAGGATCGAAGTGCGTAGTAAAAGTGCATTTGGCGGTGCATAAGAAGATAAAGAAAGGAAATAAAGAAAGAAGATAAAGAAAGGAAATAAAGAAAGTAGATAAAGGAGGAAAATAATCATGCAAACAAAAAGGTAGGAAAAACAACATGCACGCACGAAGGCAGGAAAACCACGCACGACCTATGTGTTTTCATGAGTTGTAATGAGTCATAGTAAGTTGTCATATGTTTTTGGGAAAAGATAGTAGGGTTTTGAGCCCTAAACTCTATGTATAAATATGCAATGGGTTGGGAAGAATAGGTTGTTGAAAGAATAGGTTTTTGTTGCTGCTAAAAGAATAGGTTGTTGTTGCTGCTGAAAGAATAGGTTGTTCTTGCTCGGAGAATAGGTTGAGAATGAGAGAGACTCTATGTTTTAAGTTTTAGGGGAGATTTTGCAGAGAGAGGCTTGCACTACAAAGTGGCTAGGCATGATGGGGAATGATATCATGATGTATCTATTGTAGTGCAATGTGGAAGGCTCGGATGATTGCACAAAGAATAATAAAGAAGAAAGTTGTTGTGGACGTAGCCCAAGGATTGGGTGAACTACGTTAAATTATGTGTTTCAATGTGCGTTTTTATGTGATTTCTCATGGATGTTATGTTTATGCATGATTATATTTAGCTATATTGTTATATGAGATATGCACAGTAATTATGAATGTTCACGTGAATGGTCTATGTCACAATCTACGTAATAATGGTTTTGTATAATTGAGTTTACCAATTACTCAAGGGATAAGAGACATAAAATATTGTGCACGGGGTATATAATTATCGATGAACATGTTGATGACCTCATATCCCCTCATACCTGTAGAAACTTGGTTCTTGCATTCCTAGTAGATACCTTGGGTGAGACTTCACTTGCATGCAGGTGATGCCGAGAGTGTTGGTATCTGAAGGTTTTTTTTGTTTAGATAAGTTGAACCAAGGGTATTACAACTGTGTGCCAACATATGTAAACATTGTATATTGAAGGAAATAAAATAAAATATATCACTGGTTGCATTCGAACATGGAAAAATTCATGGGGGATAAGTTTCCACAAGAGAGGGGGTACAAGGGAAAATTATTCATGTATATTAATCCCAAGCCACATTTCTCTATTATTTTGGATGAACCTTCTATTTTCCCTTCTGAGTGTTTCAAATCCCCAATCATTGAATACATGTAAGAGGGTTTGTGTGAAAATCCACCTCACATGGTTATTGGGAGCATGGGGTTGAGTACAATCTACATTGGGGAATGTGAGAGTCAACTTGCATGGGTAAAAGGAAATTTGAATGGGAAAAGAGATCAGTTTTACAGTAGGATAGAAGAGAGGAAATTTGTTTGGAGTGAAGAAAAAATATCAGGAAACCATAGTGGGCATGTAAAAATAGCTTGTTGGATCTGTAATTTCATGGAGAATTAGGTTGTAGTTCTATGAGTGAGATTTTGTGCAAGAAATTTTCAAAGGGAGGAAATGAGCTTGCTATTGTGAGAATTCCTATGCATTTGTAAATTCCTCAAGTCCCTAGCAGAGAAATTTCCTAGCCAACATGTGCTAAATCCTTGGAGGGAAGTGGGATAACCTGAGGGACTATGTGGAAGAAAAGGGGATCCCACTCCTTGGATTGTACAGGTTGAGGGGAAACACATCTAGTGGATTGGAATCGTTGCATGAATAAGCTTGTTGTGAGGGGACAATAGTCATCCTTAGGAGAAACCTTCTTATTTTTTATTCATATCCCCATATCGGGGTGACTTTTTGATGACAACTAGAGAAACGAGTCTATATTTGGTTGAAACGTCCATCCTCTGCAGCTGGTTGCATAATTCACATTCAATTTTTTTACGAAATAATGATACTTATATGTCATGCTACACATATTTTTTCTGCATTTAAATCGATATATTAGTCGATTTAGTAGTAGCGAGACTCAACATTGGATATGGATATGTTACACCACTATACATTAAACCAATGATAAATAAAAAATTTCATTGTCAATGCTTTACTGTAAATGAATTCCATAGCCACTTGGGTGTTGGATGGCATCAAATTTAATATCACTTGTTGCAGACCGGTAGTAAGAAATGAAGTTGGATTTTTGTGGGTTTAGAGGTGCATACCATAAGATATAACTTATTTAATGAATTATATTTCTATTCGTTAATCAACCAAGCATTTCCCATTACCTTTTCCTCAATTCGTTGTGAATGCCACAATAACCATTCATCTCAAGTTATCCATCTATGGTGTCCAAAAATTAATGGATGCCATCACAGAGCTGTTACATTTCCATAGAGGGTTGCTAAATTGACATTTTTAAGATTTCACAAATGTTTGACAAATTTTCCCTTGAAATTGGTCATTTGGCTTTCTTATTGGGTTGATTCACCTCCTTGTGGGATGTGTTATCTTTCTCACTACCATATGCATCCCCTGAGAAAGTATACACTTCCAATGAACCTCTTATAGGTTGTATGTGGTTGTACAACAACCGTATACATCATTGTGTTGATGTTTGGACAACATCGAGAAGCCATTCTCTTAGAATAATAATTAATAATATGATTATTGATTATTAAGTATCATATATAATAAAGTAAATGATAATAATAAATAGTTATTGATTATTCAAGGGACACATCCTTTCATCGATGGTCACCATATGTTCCCTATATATGGAGCACTCGTCAGTGTAATAATATATTGATTATATCTCATATGAAGGGAAAAAACATGGTATCAGAGAGGGATTGGGATTTACTCCCTCACATGAGGGCCTAGGAAAACGAGAGAGATAGTGGCACAGTCTCAGATATAAATTTTCTTTGAAGATCGTTGGGAATCTATTGGAAATCATTGGGACAAATTTTACCAGAGAGAAAACGAGAACAATGATCATGATGACTTGATTGAGTGGAGGTCGTGCACTTACTTTCCATGGTGTCTGAGGGAATTGATCACATCGATGAAGGGTTTCTCGTTGGTATACTAACAGAGAACAACCCTATAGGATCCCTCAACCAAAATCACAACCTCAGATCCAGGAAATAGGAGAATCAAATATGAATTAAGCTCGATTCCTTTCTTTGTGATTTCCTGAGAGACCTAGACAAACAATGTGCAAATAATTTACCTTTGACACGATTAACTGGTCAAGTGAGCTCTGCACCCAGGAAAATGGTGAGAGGTTTGAGTGGATTAAAATTATCATTGGTGACAATGATGTAGCCACCTTTAATATGTCTCTAATCAGTGGGTTGGTTATCTTGAAGGACGAATATTAAAGAGACATTGAACAAAGGTATTTATATGACATGGAAACAATTGTGTACTATTTGACGACATTGCAATAGTTGTGTGATACTGGTTGATTGCAACATAGTAATAAAGAACGTGGCAGATGATTTGAACTACTGATGGCATGGTAGTAGCAGTATGATATTATTTGATTGTAGAGTAATCAATGGATTACTAGATGAAGGAACCAAGACATTGGTTTTATGAGGAAACCTCGATATGTATTGGGAGACATTGGTTCCATGAGGGAACCTTGATGTGTCCTAGAGATGTTTGAGATGGGTATCAAGAGGGAGTACATCATTCCTCAAGACCCTCAACAGAATGGGGTCGTAGAGAGGAATATCATATCTATTGTTGAGACAATCAAGGTGATGATTCATGATCAACATTTACCTATGTTCCTGTGGGAAGAGGCATCCATGATTGTAGTGTATGTTCATAACAGAATTCCTTGAGGAACATGACTCCCAAGGAGGCCTTCATTGGAGTGAATCATGAGGTTGGACACTTCAAGATATTTGGGTGTTCAATATACATTCATGTACCCAAGGAGAAAAGGACCAGGTTAGACCCTTTAGGTAGAAAGGGTACATTTGTGGGGTACAATGAGTCTTCGAAGGAATACTAGATACACAACATTGTTCAAAGACAGATTGAGTGAGAGACAGGAAGAGATTGTACCTTCTGAGAGAGAAAGATACCTCAGAGATATCATTTCTATGCCGCAGCTATGAGCCACATCATTGATTCTAAACCTTCTTGTTATGAGGAGGAAACTAGCCATCCAATATGGAGAGATTCCATGATGGAGGAGTATCAGTCCATCATGAAGAATGATGTGTGGAAAATTGTTCTGAGACCTGAGGGGAGGTTTGCAGTGACTTCCAAATAGATCTACAATATCAAACACATAGTTGAAAAGAGAATTGAGAGGCACAAAATGAGATTTTCTAATAGAGGATTCTCTCAGGTGCAGGGAATAGATTATGAGGAGACATTTTCTCTTATTGCTCGATACACTTCTATCCAGATGATTATTTCCCCTGCAACATCCATGGGTTGGAGATTACATCAGATGGATGTAAAGACAACCTTTCTCAATGGAGAGATTGAGGAAGAAGTATGCATCGATCAACCATATGGTTTCATGATACATGAGACGGAGTCTCATGTGTGTAGGTTGAAGAAGGCCTTGTATGGACTCAAGAAACCACCTTGAGCTTGGTATGCGAAGATTGATGGACACCTGATGATTTTTGGGCTTCAGCAAAAGTGTTGTCGATCCGAGCCTGTACTACAATACTGTTAATGGTGAGTCCCTAATTTTGGTCCTCTACGTTGATGATTTATTCCTCACTGATACATAAAGCATTATTGTTGAATGCAAGTATGTGTTGGCCTCTAAGTTTGAGATGAAGGGCCTTGGTATGATGCACTACTTGTTGGGACTAGAGGTGTGGCAGAGAGATGATGAGATCTTCTTTATTCAGGGGAAGTAAACAGTTGAGATATTGAATAATTTTGGGATGTTGAACTTGAAGTCCATGGCTAAACCAATGGTGATGAATCCAAAGAAACTAAGTGTGTCTTCTTCCGGTTCTGATGAAAATGATCTGAATCTATAGAGATAACTGATTATATAATTGATGTATTTGGTTAACACCAGACCAAATATTTGTTATGCAATGAGTTCATTTAGCCAGTTTATGAGTCAGCCAAGATAGACATACTGGATTGTTGCGAAGCACGTGTTGAGATACCTGTGAGGCACAGTTGGACATGGTCTGAGATATACTTCCAGTATTGATATGATATGGCAAGAATATATTGACCCTGATTGGGCAAGGAGCACAGTGGATAGAAAGAGAACCTTTGGGTGTTTATTCACTTTGGGATCTTCCATGGTTTCTTGGTGTAGAAATAAACAAACTTATGTGGCTTTGATCATAGCAGAAGCATAGTACATTGAATTAAGTATGTTAGTTCGTGAAGCAGTGTGTCTTCGCAAGTTCCTTGCATATTTATCCAAACATGTGTTGGATTCCACCATTAGTCATTATGGTAACCAAAGTTGTGTGAAGATCTTAGATAATCCATTGTTTCATGAAAAATCGAACCACATTGATATCAAGTACCATTACATCCGAGACATGGGGAAAAGGAAGTAAGTACGGGTGTTGTACCTTCCTACAGATGAGAAGGTTGCTAATATTCTTACCAAACCAAGATGAAGTTCAAGTAATTCCATAACAGACTTGGTGTGGAAGAGAATATCTCCCTTGCTAAGAGGGAGTGTTGATGTTTTCAACTTCCTGATACATTCTCCATATAGTACTCCTCTGTGACCAAGTTGAGTTGATATGTGATGACACTTATCTGAGAAGGGATAAGTGCATTTGGGATTATAGCCCAACGTCCCTTATGGAGAGCACATGAGGACACGTCCCATGTGGAGAGAAAATGAGGACATGTCAAGGGAGTTGAACATTGACATCACACACTATGGGAGTTGACACTAGTGTTTCTAGAGGGTGTAGCCTCTAGAAGACCACATGGGAGTGCCATGTGTGACAAACTTTCTCCAGGTCGTACTCCTCTGTGAATTGAGTTGAGTTGATATATGAGGACACTTATTCGAGAAGGGATAAGTGGGACACTTATTCAAGAAGGGATAAGTGCATTTGGGCTTATAGCCCAACGTCCCATGTGGAGAGAACATGAGGACATGTCAAGGGATTTGACCCTAAGTGTTCCTAGAGGGAGTGGCCTCTAGAATTCCACATGGGAGTTCCATGTGTGACAAACCTTTTCTACTATGGTGGTTGTGTACCATTGGCAGAGACTCTGTGTAACACACCCACCACAAGGCTAGAAATTTTTTGGCTTTTTCCTTCCTTTCACCGAGGAACAGAATTCCCTGAATACATATGGGGCCTGATGCAGTTCCTACCCACCCCTGTCCTTACTCATGTGATCGTGGGTTATGACCATCGGCCTTACCGGAGAGGTACTTCCGGCTTTCACGATTCGGGAAATTCCGATGCATTTGTGTTCCCCTGCTCTCTTGTCTCTCGAAGTGTCGAAATCCGAAGGGGACCAATAGTTTGTCATAACTAGAAATGCCTTAGATTAAAACATGTCACTCCACCTTTCGAGGTTTAATCCATCGGTATTTCGGGATGTGTGATGACAGGAGGTCTCGCACCTAGGTTTCTAGGGAGTCGAAACTCCGAAACACCAAACTCTAACATGCTTCACTATTTCGGGGTTTCCTCCATCGGGATTTTAGGATGTGCGACGACAGGAGGTCTCGTACCTAGGTTTCCTGGGAGCTGAAACTATGAAACACCAAACTCTAACATACCTCACTATTTCAGGATTTCATCCATCGGGATTTCGTGAGTCGGGGGTTTCGAGACTGGAGAACACATGGGGCCCGCACTTAGGTACCCCGGGTGCTGAAATACCGAAATATGATAAGTTTTCCACACTCTATCTTTCAGGATATTGCAAGTCGAAATTTCAGGACTTGCAAGTACAAGGGATCTCACCCTTGGATATTCCGAATGTCGAAACACCGAAATATCTAGATTTAGCCACACACTGTTATTTCAGGATTTCGCATGTCGGGATTTTGGGACTTAAGTACAAGGGAACTCGCCCTTAGATACCCCGGGTGCCGAAACACCGAAACATCAAAACTCAAATCCACGTTAGACCATTCCGGGGTTTCGCTAATCGGGATTTAGGGACTGGCGATTACAAGGGAATTTACCCTTAGGTGTCCCGGGTACCGAAACGCCGAAACATCACAACTCATCCATGCTAGTTCATTTCAGAGTTTCGCTAATCGGGATTTCGGGACTGGCGAGTACAAGGGAATTTACCCTTAGGTGTCCCGGGTAACGAAACGTCGAAACATCACAACTCATCCATGCTAGTTCATTTCAGGGTTTCGCTAATCGAGATTTCGGGACTGGCGAGTACAAGGGAATTTACCCTTAGGTGTCCCGGGTATCGAAACACCGAAATGCCAAACCAAGTCACACTATGCCAATTTGGGATTCCGCGAGTCAGGGTTTCATATATTGGAATTTTGGGATACAAGAGGTCGAAGATTCACACGCCTCGACTACCCAAATGCCAAAAGTCGATACACCCACTCATCATACACTTGACCAATTTCGGGGTTTTGCAAGTTGGGGTTTCGGGACTTGTGAGTACAAGGAAATACCTCCTTGGGTGTTCTGAGTTCCGAAACACCGAAAATTCCTAACCCATCCATACGCTGTCATTTCGGGTTTTCGTGAATCGAGGTTTCGGGTCTTGCGAGTACAGGAGAACTCACACTTAGGTACCCCAGGTGTCGAAAATCCGAAATGCTTACCGACCGCCACGTGTACTCTACAGCTAGACGGTCCAGGTACTCGCATGGGTCTTGGAATCAACGGTCTTGTTTTCTTCGCTACTTACGAAGGTTAAAAAGGGGTCGAGGCATTAATGCTTGCATTACTTCATCCAATTTAACAGTCGTAATGGACCTTAGATCCTATGAAAGGATCTCATTCATGTATTTAGCAAGAGGAAGGGTATCCTGGGTACCAAACCACCAAAAGGTCCTTAATTCATCCACACGCTGTCATTTCGGGATTTCGCGGGTCAGGTTTTTGGGACTCGCGAGTACAAAAGGACTCGCACCTAGATACCCCGGGTGTCGAAACTCTGACATATCGAAGTCTAAGAATACCATTCTCTCCCATGCAAGATTTTTCAGACTTACGCCATAAAATCCTCTGGCAGATTCTTGGGTAAACTTTAAAAAGGGTGTCCCTGTGGGAAGATATAACCAAGGCATTACTTGAGATAAAATAAGGGAATAGATTTCCCGAGAACAGACTTGAATACTGAATCCGTTCAAAACATACATATATACAAATATATACGTAAGTCATATCTGGTCTTTCCAATATAAGCATGCAGCCACCATTTTTTATCAAACACCATACAGACAGTCTTATACGAAAATCATTCATAATTTCACAAACCATGAGCATACCTATCAGAATATTTAAATTCAAGATACAAGATATAACACTTATTAGAAAACACGAGGTGTGATGCAACTGCTGAGAGGGGTGCTCATTTCCACCCAACCATAGGCTCAGCGAGTCCGAATGGATTTACCACTAGCCACCCCCGAGCTAGACCACGATGCTTGAGACTCTCTATCTCTGTTCTTCAGCGATCGAGAATGAAGGTTACTCTCCTTCTTCTCTCCTATCACTGACTCTGTATTTTGTTCCAGAGTTCTTCCGATCTCTTTCCTGTGATCTCCCCCTCGCGTTCGTTCCCTCCCACACTTTTTACCTGCCTTTTCTTTTCCGGCGAGGTTGCATGTGGCACGAATTTCCCCGCGGTGGTCAAGTATGAGGCCTCCACGGATGGGTGGTTCACCCCCATCCCTCATTAACTCATGAGGAGCCTCTTCACCTACCATCCTGGAGAGTAATTCATTTCGGGGCCAGCGAGCTACTCTTGGTTCTCTGGGCCAATGAAGACCAAATACGGTTTGGTTCGGTGGAAGTTAACACCACCATTCCAGGTGCCTTCCACCACCTTTCTTCAGCCATCGTGGTCTCTTTTTTAGCACATCCCCCTCCCAGCAGTCCTGCAGCATATATATATATATATATATATATATATATATATATATATTCATAATGTTAATTTACATTCGTCGACCTTGTATACTAAGGTCCATTCAGAATCACACATTCACATCTTTGAGTTTGCCACAATTCTTGGCCAGCATAATTATTTTTACAGACTAGGGGAAACAGGGTGTTACACTCTGTGTCTCTGGATAATAGTTGTGTACTACTATGGAAAAATACCTCCCTAGATAAGAGGGAGTGTTGATGGTTTAGCATCAGGAAGAATGTCTCCTAGATTGGGATGCAGATCAAGAGAGATATGATACATTTATCATAAAGGTGCACTTGTGGTAAAAAGTCCCAGACATAGTCCTTCCTTGATCATGACAAGGAATAATATGGACTCGAGGTGCTTGACGTGTTTTTTCCACGTGTCAGTTAACATTAGACTTACATTCACTCACAGGTGTGTACTTGTGGTGAAATATCCTGGTGTGGTATTTTTCCTAGTCATGGTGATTTGACAAGGAATGATAAAGACTCAAGATGTTATATGCTATTACATGCGGACCCGGAGTGAGCCTGATATCAGAGAGAGTCATTTGGCTCAAAAGGGAGAGTCACATAAGGAGTTTCTCCTCGGTTCAAGTGGGAGCGAGACATATCCAAAGACTGACAGACAAATGTCATGAGTCTAGGGTGAAGTTTGTATACTTCAAAGACAAGCTTGGCATGATGTAGAATTTCTCCCTTGTTAAGAGGGAGTGCTTATTTTTGGAAAACATCGTGAAGACATTTTCTTAGAATAATAATTAATAATATGATTATTTATTATAAAATATCATAAATAATAAAGTAAATGATAATAATAAATAGTTATTGAGTATTCAAGGGACGCATCCTTTCATGGATGGTCACCATATGTTCCCTATATATGGAACACTCGTCTTTGTAATAATATATCGATTATATCTCATATGAAGAAAAACAACACACTGGAGGGGTTTCTCCTCTTCCTTTTCAGTTGATTGTTGAGCTAAATTGCGTTGCAACACTTAATTGGTGAAATTAACTCACATGTGGATTTAATTCCTCATTCAATTCAAGCATTGAGAAAAAACCCTAGAATCACATTATTTACCCAATCATGGGCATGTCCCTTCGATTTGCTAAAGAAGAATGAAATATCCACCAAAGTAATCAACTTCAACATCTAGGAGGAATCCACTAGTGCAATGGATTGGATAGAAGAAATGAACTTGATTTAGTCTCAAAAGAGAAATTAATTTTCTTTATGTTGAGTTTTCTAAAGGACAAATCATGTATGTCAAGGAGATCATGTCCCCAATTAAAAAAGAAGAAAGAATTGTTGACAACATGGTCTTGGACAATCTCTAAAATTTAGGTTTAGTAATATGATTGTTGTCTTTATCATGTTTACCTCTCCAGTTGATTATATACCACAAGAATTTAGTGCCTCTCATTTAAAGCATCCCTAACAATTTATTCTTACTCTTACTGTATTTCCTTGTTTTAATAATCTTCAAGCTATGTAAAATATTTTGTTGAGCCTCCTTATAGTTATCGATATTAGTTTGTAGTTTAGCTTGTGATGGTATCCTCTAGTTTAGCAGGAGAAAGGTCATCACAGGATATCTCATCTATCCAACCATTATAGGGTCAAATTTGAGGGAAAGCCTTTATATCAATATGATGTTAACATTGAACCTGGAAGTTTTATGGAGGCCCTATTACGAAGAATAGCATAGGTTTGATTTTTTCTTGTTTTTGGCATTTACCTTGGCATTATGGTCCCACATGGAGAACCGTCATTTTATACCTCGGGAGGAGAATCAAGCAGGTCAGTATATTTTTCATTCCATTTATGGAGCTAAACCTTAGTAGAATGGATTGTAGGCACAAAATGATTGATGGAAATGAAAACCATTCCTTCTAGCTAACAACCAATTTTTTCATAATTTAATTGCAATCTAGGTAACATTGGAGTGTTATGGTCGATGCACATCAGGAGAATATGGAGGGAAAATTTCCTCCAATAAAGTAGTGAACTATTCTCAAACTAAGCCACTCTTACCATCCTATTGGTGGTTGGAGGTAGAGTCATTTCTTGAATGCATGTATGGTGATTAAGACAAAGTCCCTTAAACTTAGATTCATGACTACTATTGCATTGTTAGTTGGTTTTTTCTTGTGCAGGTTATACTAAACAACAATGGTTAATTGGTTGTAACATTGCATCATTGTATGCTTGTAAAAGAACACAGAGTAGATAAGTTGGCACTCGACATTGCATTGTTAGAACAATCCTTGCATCCATTGGAAGGACATAGGTCTCTATATAAGATAGAGAACAAAGATCAAAGATAATTCTGTATAGTGTCTATGTTGGTGAAGCAAGTGGGCTATAAAACCCTCGTTTAAGAATCAACTACGGGGAAAAAACCCTAGTGGCTATAGAGAACAATATAGGAAATCTAGTAGATATTGTTGGTTCAAACCAAGGATGTTCACTAGCTCTCATCTTTGTTTGGACGTTAATGTTGAAGAAGAAATTTGAAACTTAATCAAACTCTCAGTCAAGAATTGGATTCATGTTCAACCCTTAGATTATGAACAACACCATGAATTTAAGTGAAATGATTGTTATGAATATGGAAGCTTGATCTAGAAGTTCCCAAGAAAAAATCCATCATCCTTAAACAAGGAGGAAGGGTTTATATATGTTCCATATAGTAGGAGGAGGAAACAAGATTTGGTCACCCATCCAAAATATGAAGCAAATATTGACACCAATTGAAATTTATTTGTGATCTTAGAAATTGAGAAGGCATCAGGGGAGGCAGGTGCGGGAGGGGTTTTGTTCAGCCCTAGAGGAAAAATATTGCTAAGTTACTCTTGGAATCTGGGCATAACCACCAATAATCTGGCAGAAGCCTATGTGCTCTTTTAAGGAGCTCTTCTAGCTCATGATCGTCAGCTCAGCCAAATAATCGTACTAGGGCATTCCAAGAACATAATATGAGATTTCATTAAAAGAACAGATCCGAAGAATACAAAGTTGAAAAGACTCATTGGAAGGACCAAGGCTATCCTATCTACCATTTAGTCCTCTTTCTACCATGTCCTATGCATAAACAATGGGATATCAGATGAGCAAGAAAATATAGCAATCAGAAGGGGTCCTAGTCACATGGAATTAATGGGAAGGTCCTATTTCTTTGGCCCCCCCTAATGCCTCAACCCCCTTCTGATTACGCTCCACCTAGCGCCTCCTCCCACATGGAATCTCAAAGGAAAATATTAAGAGATAATCCAAGCGTCAAGCTTGGAGGCACTTTGTACTTGCGCATTCACTGGTATGTGGGAGCTTGTACGCCGCAGGATGAATATATGGATTTCATGGCATGTAAGGATCCCCTCCTCCATGGGAACTTGCTGCATTCGTCACTCCACGTCCACCCTACAATCAAAAACTTCACCTCCACATTAATTCCACTCGAGTTGATGGCATGTGAAAGGATTTCAGGCATTCTCCACATCAAGAGGATGCTAGCAGTACCTTCCGCATCTATGCTTGAACGTCATTCCATTTCTAAGATTGCACAAATTCCTTCCTCCCAATTCATATCCACAAGAAAAAATCAGGATGGAAAACACCTGATTCAATGTCCCATCCAGTTAAAGAGGAACTTGTTAAGGTGGATTTCTAACTGGGAAGGGTAACTAAAGAGAAGAGCCAGCTTGAGAATAGGAAATAGCTCCAGCAAAAGCGGTACAGTAAACGAATAAGAAGAGAACATCGGCCTTCCAGGGATCAACACAATTATTGGATTTCTCAAAGATTGCAACAGAGGATGCTTCAGTGGTGAATTGTTTTACGACAATAACGAAAAGCTCCCCAGGGTCCCAAGTTGCATCATAACCAGCGAGGACATAGGAAGCATAGAAAAATGAAGTAGTGACAAAGGAAATTACAGAGACAGACATAACAGAAGAAAAATCAAAACCAGTAGCACCAACATTAGCGCCAACCCTGAACGAGTCAAAGAGATTAGTAGCAAGTGGAGGAAGGCATTAATAGTAAGACTAACTGCCAATATGGTTCAACGCCCAACTCGTGAAAGTTTGGAGGATGAATTGGTGGAAGATAACTTATCCACCACACAATAATTGGCACTGCATCTGGACTCACATAGTTCCACACTTACATTCACTCTCGATACACTAGCACAACATTGCACCCTAATCAATCAGCTCCAAGATGAAGTCGAATTCCTCAGATGTCAAGGGGAGTGTATGGAAGAAATGTTGGAAGCCAAGACTCCCAATTCTTCAGTGCAAGGCCATAACGAGGAGACAAGAAGCAGGGTCAACTCAATTTTGCCCGATATGAATGTAGCACTCGAACCACCACCAAAAAAAGATCGAGCTTTAGAGAAAGACCGAGCATAAGCAAATCAGTAAGGCAATTCCAAATTTTGTAAAAATGGCATAAATAAGTCCTACCGGAAGATAGTTTTTTGATAGATCGATAATCTTAGATATTAGAAGTAGAATCTTTGAAAAACTCTTTAATGTAATCCTTTGTTGAAAATTTTGTAGCTAGTAGCCTCTATTAGTATCCTCTTTTCTACTATGCGACCTCGATCGCACCTTTTATATATAAAAAAAAAAAAATCAGTTTTTGTAAAAAAAAAATCAGTTTTTGTAAAAAAAAAAAAAAGAAATTAAGAAGACATAAAAAAATCCCATCAAAGATGCAACGATGCACCCGCTGCCTGGGCCCCCAAGTGAAATAATAAAGACCTAATTAAATGTAGAGTAGTGCCAGGAGTAAGGTGAAATTTCAACTGAAGGACAATGGAACCAATTTACTTTGAAAGATTCACTTGAATAAAAGGGATAATTGCTAACCTCTTCCTCTCTGATAAAGGCGATAACCATTTTGATAAACCCCTTCTATACGAGACCTATAAGTTTAACTTGTGGACATTTATTCAAGGAAGAAAATCCAATAATAGAAAAAAAAAAAAAAAAAAAAAAANTATTCAAGGAAGAAAATCCAATAATAGAAAAAAAAAAAAAAAGAAAAAAAGAATTAAATAAATCAATTACAAAGAATTTTTCGAATGAACTTTTTCATTATAACATACACAGAATTTTTGGAATGAAGTTTTTTCATTATAATGTGCAAACAATTTTGCAAGATAATAAAAATATTTGAATGATGATTTCTTCCCAAAAAAACTAAAACTTATAACATCTCATCTCATTTGGAAACAAGTGACAAATTTTAAAGTTAGTTAAACTTTTTGCACTATAATTCGCAAATACAATAGCCATACCATGTCTGGTTCATCACTAATGCGTTTGCTTACATACAACCTTCATGAATGAATATGCTATTCACCTTCCCTCATTTTCTTTCATCTCGAAAATAGTGATGCTCTTAAGGTATGGCTATTGTATTTTCGTGCATTAAGTGATAAAATACCTTTTGCACGCCACTCCACTATGAACAAATTGTAGAGTTTCCACTAGAGGACAACAAAAATATCAAATCCATACGCCATTCCCACATGGTCTAAGATACTACAATAATACAAAATTATTTCTCCAACAACCCAAATTACAACTTACAATACCGATTAATGTATGAAAAATATTTAAAAATGAAAACTATTTTTTTAATTATATATTGATTAAATATAATAATATATTTTATGTAATAAATTTAATTTTATGTGTAATTTATAATTTAAATGATTTGATATGAATTAAGAAAAGTTAAATGTGTTAAAATATTATATTTAAAGTCCTGGGTGGGTGGAAGGTGTGGGAGGTTGTTTATAACTTCAATGAATGGGTATGGGAGTAATTTTTTTAATAATGAAGTTGAAGTCTTAAATCTCTATTAAGATAAAAAAAAAAAAACTTCAAAGCAATTAAGATTTGATCATTCTTAGTTAGTAGAGATTATTTGATTATCATTAAACAAATGAGAGGTTTGACTATCACTCAATTATCATCTCTCTATATATTGATATCAAGAGTACAAAGAATTATTATGAGTTTTGACTCAATAGAATATTATCAAGTATTTCAATTTTTCAAGAGTTGAGTAAACAATATGGAAAATAAGGGAGTGTTATTGAATCAATATTTTTTAAGAAAAAAGGGGGTCACTTCTTTTGATTATCTCCCATAAACATCATGAAATCTATACCAACATATTTTATATTCATTCATAGTGATACATTGTTTACAATACAATATGCATATAGGAGCCAACGGTATCCAAAACCCTAACCCAATGACCTGGATTAGTCAAGAACCCTAATTCCTTAACCAGAAATAAAAAATCATCGGCCAAAACCATGTGCCGAAAAACCATCCAACAACGGACACAGAAATTGAGGTGACATGAAAAATGAGAAAAAAATGTGACGCGTTTCCCGAGAAAAAAAATTCTCGAGGGCAAGAAGGGAGATTGGACCCCTCAAACCCCCCTGTGCACCCAACACAACATAGAAGACATTGTAGCTAGTTGTGCAAATAATATAACACATACCCAACATTCTCCTACTTCTTGTTTTCTTTGCATACAGGGTTATATAGTCAACAATCCAAGGCAACAATGCCCATGGATCCTCCACACCAAGAGAACTTCTTAGTGCTCACATATTTTTTTAATGAATATGGAACATTCTTCAAAGTGTCCACCTTCATCAACAACACTTTATTTTCTTCAACCATCTCTCTCACAAAGTGATATTGAATATCAATATGTTTTTTCTTTGAATGATAAGTCGGGTTCTTCACCAAAAAAATTGTATTATGACTATCACAATCAATCCTTACAACTTGTTGTACCAACCCAATACCCGAGCACAACCTTTGTAACCATACTGCTTCCTTACTTGCATGAGTGGTTGCCACGTATTCAACATTCGTAGTTGAAAGTGCCACTACATCATGTATTTTTCTCATCCAACTGATTGCTCCTCCAAACATGTTAAACACATACTCGCTTGTAGATATCCTACGATTCATATCTCCAGCCCAGTCTGCATCCACAAAGCCATGTATGTCAAACACTCTGTCCAATCCTGGTCTTACTTGGTAGCACAAACCATAGCTAGCACTTCCATGCAAATACTTGAAAACCCTTTTTACTATTGTCCAATGCTCCTTCCCTGGTTTTGACATATACCTGCTAAAAAAAACTCCCACTGCATGTGCAATGTCCGGTCTAGTACACACCATTTCATACATCAAAATGTCAATTGCACTTGCATATCGAACATGAGACATGTCCTCCTCCTCTTCCTGTGTCTTGGGACACTAATCCGCATATAACTTTACACCAAAAGGAATAGGGACCTTGATCGATTTACATTCCTGCATATTAAACCTGTGCAATATTGTCTCGACATATTTTCTCTGATTTAACCAGAGTTTCCTCTTTTTCCAATCTCTTTTAATTTCCATCCCCAAAATGAAATTTGAAGCACCGAGATCCTTGATGTCCAATTTAGAGGACAACCGAGCTTTCACATCCGAGATAATCTCCTTGTTGTTTCCTATCAGCAACATGTCATCCACATATAAGACCAAATAAATAAAATGATCACCAATTAATTTAAAATACACACGGTGATCCTCTTTGCTTCATATGAAGCCAAGTCCCAGCATATAAGTATCAATTTTTTGATACCACATCCTTGGTGATTGTTTTAAACCACATAGGGACTTTTTCAGCTTGCATACCAGCTCCTTCCTTCCTTTCACATCAAAGCCTTATGGTTGTTTCATATAGATTTCTTCTTCCAGAGCCCCATGTAGGAATGTTGTCTTCACATCCATCTATTCTACTTCAAAATCAAATGAAGCAACAAAAAATAAAATAAATATTATAGAAGTTAACTTGGCAACATGAGAAAAAATCTCACCAAAATCAATTCCCTCAACCTCAGAATAACCCTTTGCTACTAATTGATCTTTGTATTTCTCCACTTTGCCTTCTGCATTCAACTTATTTTTAAATACCCATTTGTTTCCAATGGGATTTCTTCCAATCGGCAACTCCACTAGATCCCAAGCCTCATTCTTATCCAAGGCTGCCATTTCTTCATCCATGGCCTTTTTCTAGAGATTTCCATCCTATGAATCCATTGCCTCCCTGATAGTTCTAAGATCATCATCAGTAATAGAAAAAGAAAAATTAGAACGAAAATCAGATGGAGTATACCTTTCCGCTAGCCTTCTTTCTCGAACCAATCTCCTCAATACTTGAGTATGAGGATCTTCTTCTTATGATTCTTGTTCTTCTGTAGAGTATGATTCATCATCCTTTAAATTAAACTCTATTTTCTTTGGTTCTTCCTTACTTAGTAGGACTTCATGTTTAACAACATCCTCCATTTCTCTAATTACCACATCTCATCTATTCACAACCTTCTTAGTTTTTGGGTTCCAAAGCTTATAACCTTTCAGACCATCATTATACCAAATAAAGATACACTTTCCAGCCTTCTTATCTAGCTTACTCATGTTTTCCTTTGGAACGTGAACATAGGCCTCACAACCAGATACCTTGAGATGTGTGAGAGAAGGTTTCTTACCAGTCCATACCTCTTATGGAGTCTTTTTATCCAGCATTGATGAGGGTGATATGTTGACCAGGTAACATGCAGTACCCACTGCCTCTACCCAAATTCTTTCCCTAACCTGGCACCACTGAGCATGCACCTTGTTTTTTCCATCAATGTCTTATTCATCCTTTCTGCAACTCCATTCTGTTGAGGTGTATATGGAGTAGTATTCTTCCTTTCTATATCGCACTTCTTACAAATTTCTTCAAATTCATTCCCATAGAGCTCTTCGCCATTATCTGTCCTCAACACCTTAATTATTTTCTCTATTTGATTCTCAACAAGAGCCTTAAACTCTTTAAACCTGTCAAAGACTTTAGATTTCTTCCCGAGGAAATATATCCAAGTATTCCAAGAGAAGTCATCTATAAATGAGACATAGTACACAAATTTTCCCAATGATGGAACCAACACAGGTATAAACACATCATTATGAACTAGGTGGAAAAATCCTTCTTCCCTTCTTGCACCAGAGAGGAATGTTACCCGATTTTTCTTCCCATATACACAATATTCACATAAATAAAAATCCAGAGAGGAGTTAGACATACCTTTAACCGTACCTTTACCGTGTAGTAGTCAAAGACCCTTCTCTCTGATATGCCCCGGTCTTTGATGCCACAACATAAAATTTTCTCCAAAGACTATAGGATTTATTTCTTCTTCAACTCCAATATCAGGAACAATGGAACTATTACACCCATCACTAATAGTGCTTCCTTGCAACTTATATAGAGTTCCAAACCGAACTCCCTTCAGCAATGATGTAGGAGCATTGTTGGCAAGAACGCGGAGTAGGACCTCTCAGCGTCTGGGAATCTGTATGGAATCTCAACACTGGCAGTTAGGGTAGATATTTTGAAGCACGCCTTAACTCAGCGCCGAAAAAATCTTTTGAGGCGCGCCTAAATGATCGTGAGTGAAGTGGGAGTTTCCACTCCGACTCCAGAATGCGACTGGACTAAGATAGTCGTAGGTTAAGTTTTGATGTAGACAAGTAGTCAGGGGGGAACCCTAAGAACCCTCTGAGATAAATAAAGGTTATGTATGCCAAAATGAGGCTAGCTACAAGTTAGTAGGAGATTTATGAGTTTTCAGTTTTTGTTGTGATGATAGTTGTAGCCATTTTTCACTTATGAATATAAAAGAGGAAAACTGACCCAATGCATGGTGTGGACATTGTTTTGCAATTCTTTTTTATTGTGATTTCATGAATGAATGAATGAATTTTGTTATGAGTATATGGAACTGTGAATGCTAGGATAAGTTTCAATTGTTTATCTTCTATCGAGTGGTGCAATGTGTTCACACATAACGCAAGGAGTGTGTTGACGGAATCTGTTTTGGTTCCAAAGATCACAATAGATAGCACGAAACTTTCCCTTTGCAAGGAGTGCAAAGATATTGGTGCAAGGTGTGCACAGTCATTCGCAAGAATTCGAACCTTGCGTAAAGATCTGGTGCAAGGAGTGCACAGATCCTAGATTTGACTAAGTGTAGAAGGGACTTTGCAAGAAGTCGAAGAACCGGAAAAGGAGAACCCCGGGAGGGCAAGAGGAATTTCTCTTCAAGAAATCCTTCAGATCTGAGTTATCGAAATCCCTGAAACGCAAGGAGTGTTCAAGAAGTCTAAGTCTTCACGAAACCAAGCTCATAAGGGATAATGATTTTCATAAGTGTGGACGATATACAAGAAATGGACTCCCAAGAAGGATAAAGGTCGAAGCCTTTGAATCTTCCGAAAATCTTCTAAGTCTGAAGAAAATGTAAGCTTAGAGGGAAAGATCTAGACCACCCGATCAACATCCAGACAACGAGGATAAAGCCTAGAGGAGGAAATATCTCAGTTGTTCGGTCTGAGCGAAAAAGAATCGTAGCTGCCTAATCAAGGTAAAGTACACTAATGATAAGATTTGAAAGTACAAAGGAGGAGCAGGGTTATGAAATTTTGAAATCATTGGAGTTGTTCGTTGTCAAGGAGGACACGTGGTGAGAGATCAGTGTTTTGTTGATTGGCAGTTCGGGATAGCCAGAGGTATATGTCATGAGAACTCGCAAAATCTGAATTCGGGACTTGATCATAGTTATCGATTGAAGGAGAGAATGGGGATCATTGATTGTCTAGGGAAGTCCCAAGTTCTGAAATCATTAGGAACGTCCATCGAAAGGGATGCGTGGCGAACGATTATCATTTCATTGACTCGCACATTAGAGAAGTCAAAGGGAAGAATTATAGGAATTTGCGAGGCTTGAGTTTGCGACTTGATAGTGGCCGTCAGATCCATAGGAGCCCGAGCCATTGATTTGGCGCTCCGAAGTATCGACATTTCGAGAGTCAGGAGGTAGCGCGATTGATCGTAGTCATCGATCGAAGGAATATTGTGGACCGTAGATATGGTTTTGTCGGGAGTTCACAACTTGAGAAATCAGAAGTAAGAGTTCTGGGAACTCGCAAAATCCAAGTTCGCGATTTGATCTGAGCCGTCAGATCTGAAGCATCAGGAGTTCGGACCTCGGGAGAATGGATATCAATCACATCGAGAGTTCCCAATACACAAAATCACGATGCGCTCGGAAGATTGGCCCATGGTCATAGCGAAGGGTCACATCGGTGAAGGATAATAGAGGGAATAGCACGCGCTAGACTCCTGTCAGGATTTCAGAGGTCAGGAGAGTTGGGGTGACTCACATGCAAGGACCCGATACACAAAATCGTGAAACGCCTTTTCAATTAGGCGAGTGGTCATAACCGTGGTCGCAAGAAGGAAGGGGCATAGCCAGAGAAGAGCTAGCGCTCGATTGGCGTAGAAGTTGAACAATGCTCAAGAGAGAACCTGTGGGTCTCATACGGTCTGCTTCATTGGAGAAAGGACCTGTGTAAGTGGGTTTGGGTCTAGCAGAGACCCGGAGAGTCAATCAGACTCAATTTCTTGATCGAACCTAGACCAAGAGTTCACACCACCCTTAGGAGAGAAAGGGGGACTACATCAAGTGGTATCAGAGATGATTTTTTTCTTGCAGACAATAGGCAAAGGAGAGGATATAGAAGAACTCAAAGTTGTACTATGTGTGGGAAAAACAATCAACATAATGCCACCAAGGAGACGAGTGGAACCACTTTTATCCAATCGAGCTGTAGAAATGGAGATGCGAGAACTTCGTGCAAGATTAGAGGTGATGGTGGCATCGTAGAGATGAGAACCTGATGCTGGAGACATCAACGATGCAGAGAGCGAATAATTTGAAGCCAAAGAAGATGCAGGTGAGGATGTTTCCTAAGAACGCTTGCTGAGAGCAGTTACTAGATTGGGAGGCAGAGCCAAGATAGAGGTCCCAATCTATGAAGGAAATTTAGATGTTGAAGAGCTATTGGATTGGATAAGATCCATGTACAAACATTTTGACTATGAAGATGTCGATGAAGAGAGGAAGGTAAAACAGGCTGTCACTAGGCTAAAAGGACATGCAGTGCTGTGGTGGGATGAACTGCAGGCTGAAAGGAGAAGCAAAGGCAAGCAAAAGATAAAGAATTGGGACATAATAGTAGCCAAGTTGAAGGCTAAGTTCATGCTCAAGGATTATCATATTAATCTATTCAGGAAGATGCAGAACCTGAGACAGAAGAGGATGACAGTTAAGGAGTACACAAAGGAGTTCTATAGGCTGAACATCAAAACTGGACAAAGGGAGAGAGATGAAGAAAAAGTTTTCAGATATATAAATGGCATGAGATATGAAATCTAGGATGATCTCAGCATGATGTCAGTAAAGACAGTGGAGGATGCTTATCAGTTCGCATTGAAGGCAGAGGAGAAGTTGGCCAAAAAAAAAAAATCCAGCGAGGAAGAGGCAAAACCCCAGCCCCCCAAAAAATCAAGGGAGTTACCCATGATAAGGCACATAATTCTAATGACGAGGCTGAAAAACCACACAGTCACACAGAAAGAGGAGGAAGTTCTCGAGGAAGACAAGGTGGTGGAAGAAGTTCTTCTAGAGGAAGAGGAAGAAGAGGAGGAGGATAAGTAAGATGTTATGCCTGTGGAAAGACAGGGCACATGTCTTGGGAATGTCCCGATAAAAAGAAATGGAGGTGAAGCTCACATTTAAGAATCACAGAGAGGGAATTTTGAAGCAGAAGGAGCAGAGGATGGGATATCCATGATGTTGATGAAGGTTCTCTTAAAACCAGAGGCAAAAGTTGAAAATCTAGTGTAGAGGAATAGTCTCTTCAGGACAACTTGCAAGACCAAAGACAGAGTATGCAAGGTGATAATCGACAGTGGGAGCACTGATAACTTAGTATCCACAGAGATGGTGGATAAATTGGATATGTAGACAACTTCACATACGAATCCATACAAAGTCTCATGGTTGCAGAAAGGACACCAGGTAATGGTTACTAAACAATGCTTGGTTGAATTTAACATAGGAGGATATAAAGATGAAATTCTATGTGATGTAATTCCCATGGATGTACGCCATATTTTGTTGGGAAGACCATGGCATTTTGACAGGAATGTCATTCATGATGGGAGGAAGAATACATACACCTTGGAGAAGAATGGTAGGACACACATGTTGTTGCCAATAGAGGAGAAGAAATTAAAAGAGGAAGCCATTATGAGCATACTTCTCATGAGCGGGAAGGAACTCCTGAAAGAAGTCAAGAAAGAACAGAAGATGTAGTTTGTTGTGTTTAGGAAGCCTAGAGTTATCCTTACAAGTACTTCAATGGATGATTTTCTTGAAGAAGTTTAGGAATTGTTGGATAATTTTGCTGACATAGTGGTGGATGAGCTACGTAACTCATTGCCACCCATCAGAAGTATCAGTCATCATATTGATTTGATACCAGGAGAAAGTCTTCCAGACAAAGCATCATACAGATTGACACCTCGAGAGAATGAGGAAGTGAAGAACCAAGTCCAGGAACTGCTAGACAAGGGTTTGGTCGGAGAGAGATTGATTTCATGCGTAGTACCAACTGTGTTGAGTCCAAATAAGTATGGAGGATGGAGAATGTGTACAGACTCAAGAGCCATTAACAAGATCACCGTCAGGTACATATTTCCTTTACCAAGAATTGATGATTTAATGGACTGTTTAAGTGGAGAAAATTTCTTTTATAAGATAGATTTGAAAAGTGGATATTACCAGATTAGAATGAGAGAAGGTGATGAGTGAAATATAGCCTTTAAGATCAATGAAGGTTTGTATGAGTGGATTTTTATGCCATTTGGCTTAACAAATGTGTCAAGTACTTTTATGAGGCTGATGAATGAAATACTGAAAGATTTCATTGGAAAGCTTGTGGTTGTATATATGGATGATATATTGATCTTTAGCGGAACTAAAGAAGATCATTTGAGACAGCTGACACTAGAGATGAGGAGACTACAGCAGGAGAAGTTGTTGATAAATCTAAATAAGTCCTCTTTTATGAAGACAAAACTCATTTGCTTGGGTTTTGTGATCTCTTCAAGTGAACTGAAGATGGATCTAAAGAAGGTGAAAGCAATCAAAGAATGGTCATCACCAAAGAGCATGTTTGAGGTAAGGATCTTCCATGGATTATCAAGATTCTATAGCAAGCTCATCAGAGACTTCAGTGGAATTTGTGCGCCAATGATGGATACAATTAAGAAGAAGCACAAGTCTTTTAAGTGGACAGAGGAAGCCGAGAGGAGCTTCAATATACTAAAGGAGAAAATAACAGAATGACCAATTCTGGTCTTGCCGAATTTTGAAAAGACATTTCAGGTGAGATGTGATTAAAGTGGAGTTGCAATTGGAGCAGTTTTGAGCCAGGATAATAGACCTGTCACCTATTTCATTGAGAAGTTGAATGAGACCAAGAGGAAATACTCCACGTATGATAAGGATTTTTATGCCATAATTCAAGCCTTGAAGAAGTGGAGAAATTACCTTGTCCCATGGGAATTTGTTTTGTATAGCGATAACTAGCCCTTAAAATTCATAACCAGACATGAAAAATTGAATCAGAGGCATGCGAAATGGGTTGAGTTTATGAAGAATTTTACTTTTGTTATAAAACATATTGCTGGGAATGCTAACAAAGTTGTTGATGTATTAGGTAGGATATGTTTGATTCTGCAGAAATTTTAGGTGAAGACCTTGGGGTTTGAACACCTTAAGGACATGTATGGTGATGATACAGATTTCGAGGAAGCATATGAAGCATGTACAAGTCTTGTGCTGAGAGACAGAAGCTAGTGGACAGAGTATATGATTCAAGAGGGATTGTTGTTCAAGGTAAATCAGTTTTGCATACCAAAATGCTCAATGAGGGATAACCTTTTGAAGGAAAATCATAGTGGAGGACTGGCTAGACATTTCAACCATGATAAAACATTTGCACAGTTGAGCAATTCATACTATTGGCCAAGTATGAGAACATAAGTGATAAAGTTTGTGAACAAATGTAGAAGCTGCCAACATGCAAAAGGAAAAAGACAAAACACTAGATTGTATCAACCATTGCCCATACCAAAGAGACCTTGGGATGCAATAAGCATGGATTTTGTGTTGGGACTGCCAAGAACACAAAAGGGATTTGATTCCATATTTGTGGTGGTGGATAGATTTTCGAAGATGGCACACTTTGTCCCATGCCAGAAGACTAGTGATGCAACACATGTTGCAAATCTATTTTTCAAGGAAGTTGTGAGACTTCACGGCCTACCCAAAAGCATAGTCTCGGACATAGACACAAAATTTGTTGGTCACTTTTGGAGAAAACTATGGAAGAAGTTGGGGACAGATTTTTCCTTCGGCTCAGCTTATCACCCTCAGACAGATGGTCAGACTAAGGTGGTAAACAGAAGTTTGGGAAACTTATTGAGGAGTTTGGTTACTGAGCACCATAATCAGTGGGATCATATTCTTCCATAAGGAGAATTTGCATACAATGACTCACCAAATAGGAGCACTGGAAAGAACCCATTCCAAATATTGTATGGAATGCAACCTAGGGGAGTATCTGAGTTGAGAGACTTGGAATATAGTGAGATCATGAGCGTTGGAGCGGAAAATTTTGCTGCAGAAATGCAGAAGCTCCATAGCCAGATCATAGGACAGTTGCAGAGTTCTAACCAGGAATACAAGCGCAGAGATGATCAACATCGCAAATAAATTCAATTTGAAGTAGGAGATCAGGTTCTGGCACATCTCAGGAAAGAAAGGTTCTCTAGGGGAACATATAACAAGTTAAATATGAAGATTGAGCTGCCAAATGATGTGGGCATATCGCCCATATTCAATGTTTCAGACCTGTATCCTTACAGGAAAGATGACACAGAGGGATCAGAAGATCAAGAGAATATCCAGTGGGAAAAAGAAATGTCTGTAGTTGAAAAACCACAGATGGAGAAGATTGTTGATCAGAGGATAGAGAAAAACACCAGGAGGAAGACCTATTTTGAATATTTGGTCAAGTGGAAAGCACCCAATAGAAGATGCCAGTTGGGGAAATGAAGTTGATATCTAGAAGCATGGAAAGTCATTGCATGAGATTATGGGCAAGAGTCCATGAATTTTTGTCAAGGGGAGTATGATGCAGGAGCATCGTTGGCAAGAATGCAGAGCAGGACCTCTCAGCGTCTAGGAATCTGTACGGAATCTCAATGTTGGAAGTTAGGGTAGATATTTTTAAGCACGCCTTAACTTAGTTCTGAAAAAATCTTTTGAGGCACACCTAAATGATCGCGAGCGAAGTGGGAGTTTCCAATTCGTCTCCAGAATGTGACTGGACAAAGATAGTTGTAGGTTAGGTTTTGATGTAGACAAGTAGTCAGGGGGGAAACCTAAGAACCCTCTGAGATAAATAGAGGTTATGTACACCCAAATGAGGCTAGATGCAAGTTAGTAGGAGATTTTTGAGTTTTCAGTTTTTGTTGTGATGATAGTTGTAGCCATTTTTCACTTATGAATATAACAGAGGAAAATTGACCCAATGCATGGTGTGGACATTGTTTTGCAATTCTCTATTCTTGTGCTTTCATGAATGAATTTCGTTATTAGTAGATGGAACTGTGAATGTTAGGATAAGTTACACATTTGGAAAAATAAGAAAAGAACAAAAAAAAAGTCTTATTTCATAGTTCAATGGTAACTTACCAAAATAATTAAAAATGGTTTCGTACTACACATTTGGAAAAATAAGAAAAGAAAATAAAAAAAGAGTCTTATTTGTTATAAAATTATTTTATCAATAGAGTTGTACCTTATAAGAAAGTGACACTCATATATAGTCATGTCAAAATTAATTTCAAACCTCAAATGAAGTGAAGGTTGCAATAACACTATCAATTTATTGACCAATGAGAGGTCATAAAAATACCAATTTTGTTATATTGAAATTTTTTTATTTTTATTTGTTATGTTCAACATTAAAATTTATACACATTTTTTAAGTCAACATAAAACTAATATGAAATTCAATGCTAACTCATTGCTATATACTACCTCCATGCCTCCGACAGAATAATATACTACCTCCGCGCCTCCGACAGTATAATAACACTAGTGCTCTATATTATAATGTTAGCACCATGATTTTCAATGATATAGTTGTCAATGTCATATTGTTACCATTACAATTCCCATTATTGGGATTTCATAATGCGCAAGGACATATAATACATTAGTTATTAACAATATAAGTGAAAGATTGCTTTAGAGTATATAACAAGCCCCAATGTGTCTTAAATATGGATGCACCAGTACTACAATATATATGAAGAATTGATGAAAAAACCAAGTTACAGATATCTTTAGCCACCCATATGTTTTTTTAGTTACAACAAACCTCCATTAAAACCTACAAAAAAACATTTATTTTAATTAATGAAAGTATTTTTGATAATTTTACTCAATCATATAAAAAGAAAAACATCTCAATAAAATATTTACAAAATCCTATTTTCTTTGTAATGTCTATGCTAAAAAGGGATGAAAATCATCCAAAACCATATATGAGTGAGTTCCCAACATAGCTTTTTTATTATTATCATAATTTGTAAAATTACTTATAACTTCTGAATTTCATGAGTTACCTAATGTACACGATGTGTAGATCTATGAGTGATAAGTCTTGAATGAAATAATACTTCATTTGAGACTATTGAAAGAAAAAAGAGAAATGAATGAAAAAATAAAAAAATAATAGGAGAGAAAATACTAAGGAATGCGAAATGAAAAGTTATCATGTTGGCCTTCCCATTACCCTATATCTCCCTATTTTGTTTTGTACTTTCACTCTCAAATGATGTTTTGGACAAGGAAGGGAGTATGCACAAAGATCCCTGAACTGCATTGTAACCAAAGATTTATGAAATGAAAGTTGAGAAACCATTCAAAGTTGGTTTTCATGTTTGGGTTTCTAGGGTAGAAACTCTATTTTCATTGTGATAAATTGTAGTGTGAATTCACTGTGTGTGTTCTAGTTTAGTTGCTTGGTTTAGTTATAAGATAACATGGATATTCCCAATTACATCAATACTCAAGAAATGGTTTTGTTGGTTGAATTGAATAGTGGGTTCCAACTAAAGGGGTTGAATGTTGTACATAACTATCCCACAACCACCATGGAATGGGTGTCCAATTGTAACATCCTCGTTTTTAATCCCAAAATAAGCAATGTATATTGTAAACATGATGTTTAGCAGTGGTCCAAGAAATGTAATATGTAAACATGGTATATTGAAGGTAATAAAATAAAATATATCACCAACTACAGTCGGACATAGACAAAGTCATGGGGGATAAGTTTCCACAAGAGAGGGGGTCCAAGGGGAAATTATTCGTGTATATTAATCCCAAGCCACATTTCTCAATTATTTTGGATGAACCTTCTATTTTCCCTTTTGAGTGTTTCAAATCCCCAACAATTGAATACATGTAAGAGAGTTGGTGTGAAAAGTCACCTCACACAGTTATTGAGAGCACGGGGTTGATTACAATTAAGATTGGGGAATGTGAGAGTCAACTTTCATGGGTAAAAGGAAATTCAAATGGGAAAAGAGATCAGTTTTTATAGTTGGGTAGAAGAGAGGAAATATGTGTGGATTGATGAAAAAATAGCAGGCAACCATAGTGGTCATGTAAAAATAGCTTGTTGGAGCTGTAATTTCATGGAGAATTAGATTGTAGTTTTGTGAGTGAGATTCTGTGCAAGAAATTTTCAAAGGGAGAAAATGAGATTTCTATTGTGAGAATTCCTATGCAGATGCAGTTGTAAATTCCTGAAGTCCCTAGTAGAAAAATTTCCTAGCCAATCTATGCTAGAGCCTTAGAGGGAAGTGGGATAGCTAGAGGGACCATCTGGCAGAAAAGGGGATACCATTCCTTGGGTTGTGCAAGTTCAGGGGAAACAGATCTAGTGCATTGGAATGACTTCATGAATTAGCTTGTCATGAGGGGACAATAGTCATCCTTAGGAGCGACCTTCTTATTTTTTATTGATAGCCCCATCTCAAGGTGACTTGCTACTGAGAACTAGAACAACGATTCTATAGTTGGGTGGAACATCCATCCTCTGCGGCTGGTTTCATAATTGATAAGATAATTTTTTATCACTGATTTATTTACTATTTTAATGCTTTGGATAAATGTTATATTTACTATGTATTTTGTATGTATGAATGTTGTTGTATTTGTTTAACTATTGTTGTGCATGTTTGAATTATTGCATTCGCATTTTTACGAAATAATGATACCTATATGATCCAGATTTTATGAGTAGAACGAAATGAATGCAGGTTATTCAAAGATTCTTAACACAAAATAACAGAGATACAATAAAATTGGTTTTCTATTCAATAAGGAAATAAACTAAAACTGTAAAATGCAGCGGAAAATTTACTGGAATGGTGGCAGCTTATCTATGAGAAGAGATGTGATGGTTTCTCTCATTTGCAAGAAGATGGTTACAATGAGGTTTTGAAGGCCTTTTTACAATAAATAGGAATGTCAAAAACCATAGACATCCAAAAACCTAACCCTAAGAGATGAAGTGCCAAAAGTCATGTGGGCCCCGTTTGGATAAGTTAGTACATCAACTTCACAGGGTCGTAACTTTTGCATACGATCTTTGTTTTAGGTGCACGATAGCCCGTTGGAAAGGTCTAACCGAGAAGAACAATTTTCGATTGGCCCAAGGCCTCTAATCCCCCAAAAACATCATTTAGGGCCTCAAAACGGCCCCAGAAATTTGGAACCCGAAAAATTATCGAAAACTGCCAAGGTGGAAAACTGTTTTTCGAGCCAGTGGAATAGGTGGGTGGCCACCGATATCCACCTGGATCACTATATTTCATGCCACACATATTGTTTTTTCCTTTAAATTGATATGTTAGTCGATTTAGTAGTAGTTGGACTCGGCGTCGGAGATGGGTATGTTACACCACTATACATTAAAAACCAATGATAAATAAAATTTGTTGTTGTCAATGCTTTCCTGTAAATGAATTCCATAGCCATTTGGGAGTTGGATGGAATCAAATTTAATATCACTTGTTGCAGACTGGTAGTAAGGAATGACATTGGATTGTTGTGGGTTTATATGTGCATACCATAAGCTACAACTTATTTAATGCATTATATTTCTATTCATTAATCAACCAAACATTTCCCATAACCTTTTCCTCAATTCGTTGTGAATGCCACAATAACCATTCATCACAAGATATCCATCTATGGTGTCCAAATATTAATGGATGCCATCAAAGAGCTGTTGCATTTCCATAGAGGGTTACTAAATTGAAATTTTTAAGATTTCATGAATGTTTGACAAATTTTTCCTTGAAATTCGGCATTTGGATTTTTTATTGGGTTGATTCACCTCCTTGTTGAATGTGATAGCTTCCCCACTAGCCATATGCATCCCCTGAGAATGTATACACTTCCAATGAACCTCTTAGAGGTTGTATGTGATTGTACAACAACCGTATACATAACTAGAGGGGTTTTTCCTCTTCCTTTTCAGTTGAATGTTGAGCTAGGTTTTGTTGCAACACTTAATTGGTGAAATTAACTCATGTGTGGATTTAATTCCTCACTCAATTCAAGCGTTGAGGAAACACACTAGAATTACATTATTTACCCAATTATGGGCATGTCCCTTTGATTTGTTGAAGAAGAATGAAATATCCATCCAAGTAATCAACTTAAACATCTGGGGCAAATCCACTAGTGCAATTGATTTGATAGAAGAAATGAACTTCGTTTCGTCTCAGAAGAGAAACCAATTTTCTTTATGTTGATTTTTCTAGAGGACAAATCATGTATGTCAAGGAGATCACGTCCCCAATTAAAAATGAAGAATGAATTGTTGGAAGCATGGTCTTAGACAATATCTTAAATTTAGGTTCAATAATATGATTTTTCTCTTTATCATGTTTACCTCTCCAATTCACTAAATACCACATGAATTTAGTGCCTCTCATTTGAAGCATCCCTAAGGATTTATTCTTACTCTTATTGTCTTCCATTTTTTTAATAATCTTCAAGCTATGTAATATCTTATGTTGAGCCTCCTTATAGTTATTGGTATTAAGTTGTAGTTTATCTTGTGATGGTATACTTTAATTTAGCAGGGGAAAGGTCATCACAAGGTATCTCATCTAGCCAACCATTACAGAGTCGGAAATGAGGGAAAGCCTTTATATCATTATGATCTTAATGTTGAACCTGGACCTTATATGGAGACCCTATTACGAAGAAGAGAGTAGGTTTGTTTTTTTTGTTGTCGTTAGCATTTTCCTTGGCATTATGGTCCCACATGGAGATATGTCCTTTTATACCTCAGGAGGAGGATCAAGTAGGTCAATATATTTTTCATTGCATTTATGGAGTAAAACCTCGGTAGAATGGATTGTATGCACACAATGATTGATGGGCATGAAAACCATTCCTTCTAGCTAACAACCAGTTTTTTCATAATTCAATTGTAATCTCGGTAACATTGGAGTGTTATTTTCGATGCACATGAGGAGATGATGGAGGGGAAATTGCCTCCAATAAAGTAGTGAACCATTCTCAAACTAATCCACTCTTACCAGCCTATTGATGGTTGGAGGTAGAGTCATTTCTTGAATGCATGTATTGTGATTAAGACACAGTCCCTTAAACTTAGAGTCATGACTACTATTGCATTGTTAGTTGGTTGTTTCCTATGCAGGTTACACTAAACAACAATGGGAAATTGGTTGGCACATTGCATCATTGCATTCCTATAAAAGAACACAAAGTAGAGAAGTTTTCACTTGACATGTTGCAGTGTTAGAACAATCCTTGCATACATTAGAAGGACATAGGTCTCTATATAAGATAGAGAACAAAGATCAAAGATAATTATGTATAGTATCTATGTTGGTGAAGAAAGTGGGCTATAAAACCCTCATTTACGAATCAACTATGGGGAAAACAAACCCTAGTGGCTATAGGGAACAAGATAGGAAAGCTAGGAGATATTGTTGGTTCAAACCGAGGATGTTCGCTAGTTCTCATCTTTGTTTGGAGGTTAATGTTGAAGAAGGAATTTTAAACTTAATCAAACTCCATGTCAACAATTGGATTCATGTTCAACCCTTAGATTATGAAAAACACCATGAATTTAAGTGCAATGATTGTTATGAATATGGAATCTTGATCTAGAAGTGCCCAAGAAAAATTGCCTCTTCCTCAAGCAAGGAAGGGTTAAAATATGTTCCAAAAAATAAGAGGAAACAAACCTTGGTCACCCATCCAAAAAATGAAGCAAATGTTTGACACCAATTAAAATTTATTTATGGTCTTAGAGATTGAGAAGGAATTAAAAAATTCCATCAAAATTGCAACTATGCACCCTCTTCCTAGACCTCCAAGTGAAATAATAAAGACCTAATAAAATGTAGAATAGTGTCAAGAATAAGGTGAAATTTCACTGAAAGACAAAGGAACCAATCTACTTTAGAAGATTCCCGTGAATAGGAAGGAGAATTGCTAACCCCTCCCTCTATTTTGATAAAGGAGTAACCATTTTGATAAATCCCTTCTATACATGAGCTATAAGGAAACATGAATGTTATCTTTTAGTTCTGGTCGACATTTATGCTATGCATCTTCCCTCATTTTCTTTCATCTCGAAAATAGTGATGCTCTTAGCCTGCAGAGACCGAAGCTTTTCAAATATATTTTCGTGCATTAAGTGATAAAATACCTTTTACACGCTACTCCACTATGAAGGAATTGTAGAGTTTCCATAAGAGGACAACAAAAAAAACTAAATCCATAGGACATTCCCACATGGTCTAAGATATATAATAATAAAAATTTATTTCTCCAACAACACGCACTTGGAACCAAAAAAATTGCTCCTCTACCACGCACACCATAGCTAATAATATATAAAAAATATTTAAAAACTAAAACCAATTTTTTAATTATGTTTTGATTAAATATAATAATAATAATAATTTATTTTATGTAATAAATTTAATTTTTATGTATAATTTATAATTTAAATTATTTAATATGAATTATGAAAAGTTAAATGGGTTAAAATATAGTGTTTAAAGTCCTGGCTGGAATGAACAATATAAATTAAGTTATGCAAGTGTATGGGAGAGTAATATTTAATAATCAAGTCAAATTCTTAAATCTCTATTAAAATTCAAAATTCTCAAAGTAATGAAGATTTGAAAATTCATAGTTAGTAGAGATTGTTTGATTATCATTAAATAAATGAGAGGTTTGATCATCACTCAACTATCTTGTTTCTCTAGATTGATATAAGAGTACAAAGAATTGAGAGGAGTTTCGATTCAATAGAATATTATCAAGTCCTTCGATTTTTCAAGAGTTGAGTAAAACTATGGAAAATAAGGGAGTGTTATTGAATCAACATCTTTTAAGAAAAAAAGGGTCACTTCCTTTGATTATCGCCCATGAACATCATGAAATCTAAACTTTAGGAATTTCATGCAGTTTGAAATGATAGACGAGTGGCAGAGTTGATTATGTCGCTTCAATTAGAACTTAAATCTCCTCTATGCCACCCCCCTCGAACTCATTGTTGCTCTTATGCTTAGACAAAGGAGAATTGTTATGGAAGGAGAGTTGGTGCTCATATTCGAGATTTGGAATGACTTGTTCTCCTTTGTGGAAAACTGAATCCTCCATGAATGTAGAGGATGAATCTATTTGTTGGTTAAGAATTGGTGGTGGTTATATAGAGCGACTTTGTCAAGGTATGCATAACTTTGTCCCATTCTGATGTCAATTGGGTTCTTATTCTATATAGTGCACGAATTTGTTTGTTTGAAGAGTTTTGGGTGGAGATTATGTAATTTGAATCTCAATGTATTTGTTCTTCTTTGTGAGTTTGGCCATACATTTTTTTCTTTCTTGTGAGTCTATTAAATAATTGGATTCCTAGCATTTTGGTTTCTCTTGTCTTCAACATACTAGGTAGGATTCTCTTGTTTTGCATAGGGTTTCCCTAATTGTGAACCCTATCTCAGCCATCATGGATGGACATAGACATTCTAGTCATTGTTCCCATTGTGAAATAGTAGACATTTATAGGGCTTTGAGAATGGTAGTGCACGAGGTTGAGGATATTCAATTGGCATATTTGATCTTAACAACATAGTATCTTCTCAATTAGAGGCTCGTATGGTTAAAAAATTTGAATTGGAAGAAAAAAGTGATCTTCCAAAGTAATCGAATTGATTAATTAATAGTAAACCACTACATGCAATTCCAATTAATTTGAGAGATGGATAGAACCTCTCATTCTGGAATTTTTTCCTTCTAAGGTTTAGTCGGGTTTCTTAAGGAAAATGGCCATGGAGAAAACTCTCATTCTGTAATTTTTCCGTTGCAAAGTTTAGTTGGGTCTCTTAGGGAAAATGGTCATGAAGGAAGACATAGTTCAACAAAGGAGGGATACATGGAGATTGAAAAGGCAAATTTTAAACTGGGATAAAAAGACGAGAAAGAAGCCCACAATGGATATGTTTTCAATTAAAATGCTCAAGTTTCTATGTATTTTTAGTCAACAATTTTGCTAAGTCAATTTATTAGAATACATAATCATAGGTTATATAACTTTATGAAGAAAAATGCAACAATAATTACAACCTACCAATTTTTTAATGTTTTGAATACTAAATATGAAACTTTTTATATTGTATTAGCATGTAAATGCAGCTACAACTTTATTTTAATACAATATCTAACTATTTTAATTAAAAATAGATAAAACATATATATTATAAATTCATTTATATTCATATTTATATTTATATTTATATATATATATATATGAATTGCAAAAAAAATAAACTAAATCACACCAATAAAATAATTTATAATATATTTGAAAAACAATAATTATAACTTTATTTAAAAAATCACACTCATTATTTAATTATTTAAAGAACTCATATTTTATTATCAACTTCCCTTTTAACATTCTCATCTTACATTATAATTATTTTATATCTTACATTATAATTATTTTATATCAATAAATTATCCAATTTAACATTCTCATCTTACATTATATTCATATATAAAATTTAAAATCTAGTTAATCATTTAAATACCAAGATTGTGTTAAACTTCAACCCTTATACAATAACAATATCCTTAATGGAATTTGTAATTGATTTATGAATAATACTAATTACATGTAATTATTAACCCAGGTTTAATTTCATGTAATTATAACTCATGTACAAAATTTCATGCATGCCAATAAAATACGGCAAATAGGTATGAAAAGTGTTGACTCGGAGGGTTTCATAAGGAAGAATATTTAATATTTGTCCACTAAACACTTATCATTTTAAAATGAGAAAGAGATACGGTTAACAAAAATAGGTTGTCCTCGATAACATTATATAGATTAATAACAAATTTATTTTCCGCACGACAAAGAAATGATAAATTCTTTTTACAATAGACAATTTATATGGGAAAGAGTATGCCCCTTTTAACACCTTTTGTGGCATTTGCCTCCTAGTGCTCTAAATGAAATTTATGATTACCATCTCTAAATCCGGTCCCACATGAGTGCTCCAAATGAAACTCATCATTACCATTTCCTTGAGATCGAGTCCTCTATTTTGGTGGGTGGAATATTACACTGCTTATTGTTGTAAAAGAGGCAAAGGAAAATATTTAGGTTAATGTAATAATAATAAAATAGTTGATGAAGATAAGA
>ML778792.1:739358-761797 GCA_009831015.1 Picea engelmannii
TTGTATGCCAAACCATTGTTTCATTCAGGATAGATGCACTTTATGTGTAACACCCTATTTCCCCCAGTTTGTAAAAATAACTGGACTGGCCAAGAACTGTGGCAAACTGAGAAATGTGAATATGTGATGTGAATGGACCTTGTGGAAAAGGTCGATGAATGTGAATAATATTGCAGGACTGCTAAGAGGGGATATGCTGAAAAAGAGACCATGATGGTTGCAGAAAGACGGTGGAAGGCACCTGGAAAGGTGGCGTTAAATTCCACCGAAAATCAATACCGTATTTGGACTTCACTGGCCTGGAGAACCAAAAGAGGCTCGCTGGCCCTGAATTAAATGTCTCACGGGCTAGTAGGTAGATGGTTCCTTAGGAATTAATGAGGGATGGGGAGGTGAACCGCCCACCCATAGAGCCGTCAGGCCTGACCAACGCGAGGGAAATCGCGCCACACACAACCTCGCAAGAGGATAAGGTGTGGGGGAGAAGCGATTGGGGACAGATGCGAGGGGAGTAAGAGAACTCTGGCGATATGCAGAGTGAGTGATAACAGAGAGGGAGGAGAGTAACCTTCGCTCCTGGTCACTGGAAAACAAAGACGCAGTCTCACAGCATCGTGGTCTCAGCTCGGGGGTGGCTAGTGGTAAATCTGTTGGGAGTCACTGAGCCTACGGTTGGGTGGAAACGAGCACCCCTCTTAGAAATTGCATAACCCCTTGTGTTACTTTCTGATAAGTGTTTTTCCTTTGACATCTTGAAATATATGTATGCTGACATTTATGATCATAAGCTATGAAATCGTGAATGACTTCATTATAAGAATGTCTGTATGGTGTCTTGATCAACACTGGTAGTTGTATGTTTATATGGAAAGACTACGTGTGGCTTATGCTCTCTTAAATTGTTGTTTATATGCAAACTGATCTAATTCAGACTTCACGCCTGGTTCTCGGGAGAGAGATACCCTTATCTTCCGTAGATAATACCCTAGGTAAACCTCCCCATAGAGATACCCTCCTTGAAAACATCATCAAGAACCTGGAAGGAGGACGTGAAGGCGCAAGGCCTTAAGAAATCCCTGATAAGTATCGAATCGATGGACGAGATCCCATCGGGAGATCTGCGGTCACTCACGACCGTCAGATAAGAAGAAGAAGAAGCTGGAAGGATAAGTACCTTAACCTTGATAGGTGTTGATCGATGGACGAGATCCCGTCGAGAAATCTGTGGTCACTCATGACCATTAGATTTGGTAGGAGAAAGTAGGATGTTAAACGCCTTACCACCTTGTCTTTTTGTACGTTCGTGGATAGCGAAGAGATCGGGATCGTAGATCCCTAAGGTCCATGAGAACATCTGGGCCGTTGAATTTTCCCCGTCCAGGAAGTCGTGGGAGAATGCACAAGTTAGGAACCTGTCTGAACCGTCATATCTCAACTGGAAAACCCGAAAGCCGTTGGATCTGTCAGGAGATACCCGAGGGTTAAACCCCTAGTGAATAAGGGCGAAGGCCCCGAAATGGATTTGGGTCATCCGATTAAAGGAGGCCCCATGTCGTAAGATTTCCCATTTCAAGAAATCGGGAGTCGAGAACTCGGGAGTTCTGGTGATGAGAGATCGGGACTTTCCATTGTGGAAACCCTGAGATAAGATTTGGACCGTTCGATTTAAGGAGGCCACGTGTCATGAGATTTCCCATTTCGGAAAATCGAGAATCGTGAACTTGGGAGTTCTGGTGATGAGAGATCGGTACTTTCCATTGTGGAAACCCCGAGATAAGATCTGGACCGTCCAATTTAAGGAGGCCATGTGTCGTGAGATTTCCCATTTCAGGAAATCGGGAATCGTGAACTCGGGAGTCCTGGTGATGAGAGATCGGGAATTTCCATGGTGGAAGCCTCGAGACAGATCTGGACCGTCCGATTTAAGGAGGCTACGTGTCGAGAGATTAACTGCATCAGGAAATCGGGAATCGGGGATTCGGGAGTTCCGTTGACAAGAGGTCGGGCTCTCGCCTTGATAAATCCCGACTTATAAATATCGATATGTTAGCATGTGGTTAAGTCCCGATGAACGGATGAGATTCCTTCAGGGAATCTCAGGGTCTATAATGATCGTCAGATGTGGGGAAGAGACGTCAACTTTAAGCCGGGGCGCGAGTGCGCCTTAGGGTAAGTGGCGAGTAGATCTGGACAACCAAAGTCCACCCGCCCAGATCTACGACCGAGGCTTCATTCCAGAGCCCCCTTGTTGTTCTGCCTTTAGCGGTGGGGGGGGGGGTCCGAAATCGAACGTTCAACTCGGGAACGGTCAGGATCAATTCGCCTTGATCAATGACATTCAGGCAAATTCCGGAACCCCCTTGCCATTCTTCCTTTAATGGGGGGGGGGTCCGGAATGGTGTGGCGTGTGAAGTGGGGTCTGTCTCCTGTCACGTCGCCCGTCGTGTCGTGTTTCCCCTCTCGCTACTTGTACTCCACTCAACCGCGCGACAGGGCCGTTCCTATTGGCCATTTTCTATCCCTATAGGGATTCATCCCTATTGGCCAATTACTAACCTTGCCGGGGTTCGACGGTTGCAGAGTCGAACGATTCGACATCACTATAGCGCTGAGGTGCGAAATACAAAGAGGCACCACGATTAATTGACCCACGATCACATGGGAACAGAGAGAGAGAGAAAGAGATAGCTTGCGCTAGGCCTCCATAGGTAATTCGGGGGCTCTGATCCTACAAAAATCAACGAAAATTTGATTATGGTAGTGGATGTGTGACACTGTGCATATGGTTGACTCATATTTGCAGTTCTGAGGGTAAGGGGAAACATCCTATTCAGAGTCATATGGATTTCAGAAATCAATTTTTTGCTAGGGTTTTTGTCATATATTTTGCAAGATGCTCCCTCAAAAAGTACCTTATAGCCATTTTCAATGATCTGTCCTACACTTAGCAAATTATGTTTCAGATCTGGAACATGATAGACATTGTTTATGTTTTTCTTTACATTATGTTTAGTAAGAATAGGAACAGTTCCTTTTCCTTGAACTTTGACTAAAGAATCATTTCCAAGCGTAATATCAGATGAGAGTGAAGAATCAATGCATTAAAGTAAATCTTTGTTACCTGTCATGTGATTGTTGCATCCACTGTCCAGCAACCAGAGATATTTAGGTTGTTGTTCAGTCTTGTGGAACGAAAGAAACATACCTGCTAAGTTTTCTCCCGTATGATTTGACACATGTGCTCTGCCTGAGAGATGATCTACTTGCTTCTTCCTGCATTGAGATTCATAATGCCCATATTTTTTGCAGTAATAGCATTGTATGCTTGATTTATCATTTGATCTTCTCCCTCTGCCTCTTTGAGGCTGGAAATTCTGATGTTGATTTTTTTGTTGTTGTCTTTGACCTTGGAAATTTTGATTTGGATACTGTTGTCTATTACCTCCACTGGAGTGAGAGTTACTTTGATTTCTCCCTCTTCCTTGGTGACCTCTGCTTCTTCCTCTGCCTCTCCCTTTGCTAAAGAAGAATTGAGTTTTGAAAGCATTGGAGATTGACTCATCTGTGAGATGTAGTCTGGTCTCATGTGTCACCAGAGAACCAATTAATTCATCCGTTGAAAAACTTGATAGATCCTTGGATTCAAGGATTGCTGTTACAACCATTTCGAATTTCTTTGGTAAACTTCTGAGGATTTTCTCAACAATGCGTTGATCAGTAATGGTTTCACTAGTCAATCTGATCTAGTTCATGATGCCCATGACTCTGGTCATGAATTGATCCACATTTTCAGACTCTGTCATCCTTAGAGTCTCGAATTACGTTCTCAAGGTCTGTAGTTTAACTGTTTTGACCCTCTCATTTCCTTGGTAGGAAGATTTAAGGATGTCCCAGGTCTGTTTTGAAGTACCAGCACCTATGATTTTTGAGAAAATCGAGTCATCCACAAAATTTTGAATCCAAAATTTAGCTTTATTTTCTCTATTTCTCTGTGTCACCTGAGCAATTTTCTGCTGATTAGTCATGGAAGATAGGTTTGTTGGATCTGGTTCCACATATCCATGATCCACTGGATCCCAACAC
This sequence comes from Picea engelmannii, assembly GCA_009831015.1. Lineage (NCBI taxonomy): Eukaryota > Viridiplantae > Streptophyta > Pinopsida > Pinales > Pinaceae > Picea > Picea engelmannii. The sequence goes on from ML778792.1 coordinate 743,442, forward strand.
TCTTGTGCTTGCAAGAAGGATCTCATCCGAAGAGACCAGAACTCATAGTTCTTTCCAAGAAGAATCGGACCTTGAGTTGGTCCTAAATTGCTAGACGTCTCCATCTTTTAAAGAATTCAGCAAAACAGAAAAAAAATTCTTACTTACCTGTCTCCTGCGTGTAATTTGCAGTGGTTTCGGAACTCTGCGATTCAATATTTCACGAGTTTCGACTTCGCGATTTTTGGCTTCGCGATTCTGTCTTCAGGACTTCGTTATACGAGTCCTCCGATCTCTTGTCACTCCAACCTCCGATCGCCGAAACGTCGAAGAGGGCTTAATGGCCTTAGATTGGCCCTTTGTCTCCGAACAATGTGACCACATGCCTAAAGGTTAAAGCACTGCTCGCTTTTCACGAATCGGAGAATATCGATGCCTTTGTCGGTTCTCTGTCCCTGAAATCGCCGAAATTTGAAGTATCCTGGCACTTATTCAAATGCCTTTTCTGGATTTCGCGTTTTGAGACTTCGACAGTTTTGCTGCGACGATCTTGGGTCCTCCGGACTCCTGGTATGCAAAATGCTGCCACTTGTCCTCTGAGATGGACGGCTCACAATCCTCTTGGGATTTCACGATACGTGATGTAGGGATTTCGCGTATCGAGGTTTTTGAGAGCAGTCTCCTTCGCTCGTCCAACTCCTGATCCCCAATTTTGCGATCGGATCAGATCGACGACTCACGATCTATATCGATCCAATGGACCTGAATAACTCGTGATTTCGTGATTCACGAATTCTCACGGCAGTCTTCTGACCTTTACACCTTGCGAGTCAGTGAAATGACGAGATCTCGCCACATGTCTCTTGATGGACGGTCCATATGATTTCGAGATTTCGCGACTTCACAAGTCAAAATTTCTCCTGTGCGCTCTAGAGGACTAAACCTCATGCACTTTCTCACGGATCCAACGAGTATCGGTCCTCTGCGCAAGATCTAACGGCTGAAATTCTTTTTCCTTTTCCACGCTCTCCTCGTCCCTTCTGAACTGGATTTCCGCCTCAGATCTTTTCAGAGGACGGATCTTATTGCTGCGCCAGCTATTCTTTGCTCCTCTGATGCAATCTTTGCTGTGTTTGAAGGAATTTTCTCCCGCAGAAGAAAAAATTCGTGATTCTTTCAATGATTTGAAAGTATTTGACGAGTTCTTTGAATCTTAGTGTTGTCTGTTGCAATCTTTGATGGATTTGAGAGAATTCCCGTAAATCTTTAAACGATTCTTCCTTCTGCAAGAATCTTTAACAAATTTGAACGAATTCTTTGAGTTCTTCAAATGTTCCTGCATCCTGCAGCTCTTCTTCGTGAATCTTTTACGAATTTGAAAATTTTGCAAGAATCTTTACTGTTTCTCCATCTGCAGTCTTCGCTTCCTCAAGCTTTTGAGTGTATAGTGATCTACTTCCTCGCGTGAGCTTCCTGCGAGGATCTTTTGAGAGTATGAACAAACAACTCTCCAGTCCTTGTGAAAAAGACTGTGTCGCGTTCTCTCAAGATCCGTGTAAGATCTGCGCTATTTGAGGATCGTGTTGCTCTCCAGTTTGTGTGAAGAGGCTTACTGCTAAAACTATGATACCATGATAAATTGTGAAGCAAGAAATGCAGAGAGAAAGAATAGAACAAAAAACAGTATATTAGAATATAAGAAGAAGAGTACAAAATGAGTACATGAAGAAGTTCTGAAGTAGTACTATGAAAAGGGAAATAGCTGAGCTAAATAGGCTCAAGAAAAACAAGAATAGAAAGTACAGCTAGACAGAACAACTCGCAGTGTACAGTCAGCCTGTTGAGGTTACATTATATTTTAAAAAATTCACTTCTACCGACGATGATCTCACCTCAATACAATTTGATGAGAAGACTGCGACACTATACCTTCCAAAAGTAAATTTGGAAAGCAACACAGAGGTAATCCTGAGAAATCTGGTGGCACTCGAAGCTTCGGCGGCACCGAGTGCGATGGTTTTCACACGATATACTGATTTCATGAATGGGATGATCGACACCGAAGAGGATGTGAGATTGTTGAGACAAAGTGGAATTATTAACAACCACCTCCAAAGCGACGAAGAGGTTGCGAGCCTATGGAACAACATGGGTAAGTGCGTTCAGCTCAGAAAGGTTCGATATCTGGACAACGTTATAAAGGATGTGAATAGATATTATAATAGAAAATGGAATGTTGTGGTAGTGGAATTCGTCAACAAACACATATTTGGGCCATGGGAATTCCTATCTCTGATAGCTGCAGCGATACTTTTGGTCTTCACTTGCTTTCAGGCTTTCTTCTCTGTCTATGATTGCAAGAAGTGGTTAACCCATCTGCAAGACTAGACGAGAGTAGACCAGAATCTTGTCATTCATCGAAAGTGTGTTTATAATGTTGAAGCTGCACAACAATCCATTGGGAGCTACCACTTCTAATGGTTTTCTAAGATTCCTGTTTGTTTATTCGTCCTTTGTTCTGTTTGTTGCGCTTATATTATATGCGTATAAGCAACATTCTAGCCCATATCGGGTATCATTATGTACAACCTTTTTGTCTCTTTCAATTTCGTGTAAGTTTTGGGGTTTTCATGTGAATATATAACAAATGATTAAAATCTAATTAAGCGTATGTAGTTTACTGGTAGTGATTGGGTTGAAGACCAAACCATCAAAAGGCCCACTCTGATCCATGCTGGATCGAAGTAATAACACCTTGATTTTATGAGACCATTATTATTGATGTACCTCTGTCCTTAAATGCTCAGCAAATTGTTTACATTATACATTAACTGGATACACCTTGCTTGATTGTGTTTAATATAATGTAACTTCAATAGTCTGACTGTACACTGCCAACTGTCCTGGCCAGATGTACTATCGTTTCTTGATGTTCTTGATTTTCTTGAGCCTATTTAGCTCAAATTTTCCCCTTCTCTCAAGTACTCTTTTCCTCATATACTTAATATATTGAATACTATTTTTACTCTGCTCTTTCTCTGTATTCTCTGCTTCTCATTTTATCATGGTATCAGAGCTTCAGACGTAAGCCTCTTCACACAGTCTGGAGAGAAAACCGATCCTAAGAAGCGCAGAGCTTACACTGTGAATGAGAGCATAGGATGCGAGATTCTTCACAAAGCCCGGAGAGAAATCCGTAGTCTGCCATCCGCTCAAAAGATCGTTGCAGAAAGAAAACACGAGGAAGCAGAGCACAATACACTCAAAAGATTGAGGAGTCGAGCTGCAGAAGGCAGAAACAATAAAGAATTGTAAGAATTTAAAGATTTGTGAAAGATTCATGAAGAAGAGTTGTAGAGGGTAGAAACAATTAAAGATACGTGAGTTCTTTAAAGAATTCATGAAATTCTTTCCAATTCATGAAAGATTCACGAATTTCCTTCTTCAAGAGAAACTCTTTGCAGAAGAAGCAAAGAACACACTAAAGAAGCAAAGGACAAGAAGACACAGCTGTAAGATTGGTCCTGCTAACAAATCTGAGGCGTTAATCGAGTTCAGAAAGGATGAGGATCGCGTAGAAAAGGAAAAATATTTTCAGTCGTCAGATTTAGCGTAGAGGACCGATAACCGTAGGATCCAGGAGAAAGTGCACGAGGTTTAGTCCTCTAGAGAACATAGGAGAAAAGCCAACTTGCGAAGTCACGAAATCCTGGAATCGTTGGGACCGTCCATCAAGGAGGACACGTGGCGAGATATCGGCATTTTGCTGACTCGCAGGGAGTAAAAGTCAGAGAACAATGCGATGAGAATTCACGAATCGCGAAATCACGACTTGATTTGAACCGTTGGATCGAGAAAGATCCTGAGCCGTCGATCTGACACTATTGTGAAATCGAGAATCGGGAGTTGGATGAGAAGAGGAGACTGGACTCCATACCCTGATACGTGAAATCCCGAAATCACGAAATCACTCCAACTGTTGGATCTGGAGTGATAGGTGGCGAAGATCTGGAAGCCATGGGCGTTTTTTTTTGGCACCGGGAGAACGAAGGTGAGGACTGGGGAAGGAAGATTTCACGAGAGAATCAGTACCGTCCATCTCAGAGGACGGGTGGCAGCAGATCCAAGCCCCATCAAAATTTCGACATTTCAGAGTTCGAGGTTTGGAGAACATCGTGACGAGAGTTCAAGAGTCGCAAAATACCGATTCACGAAATCCCGAAAGGATCTGGATCGTCAGATCATAGGAGGATATGGACCGTCGATGCAAGCACCATCGCGATTTCGGCTACCGGGAAATCAAAGGCGAGAGTGTCGTGAACTCGCGATACGCGAACTTCCGAAATAATCTGAGTCGTTGATCGAGTGTAGATCTAGACCGTTAGATATTCGATCGTGGAGGATCGTAGATCATTGATCACGATATTCCAAAGAAACTGTGGCTGTTGATCTCAAATCAACGAGGATCGTTGATCCTTGAAGCAATTTCACATTTCAGCTACTTGAAGGAACTGCTACCTTCAACATCAAAACACGAAGTCTTGAAACATGAAAGCCCGTAGCACCTGGTTTTTTCTGCCCATGGTCATATGCGAAGCTAATTTTTTTTTGGCTCTCGAGTAAACTCAAAAATCCCTATTCCGCCATTAAAGGGGCTACAGTTGCTGCATTGTTACAGTTGCTAAAGAACATTGCTCAGAGCCCTGAATCAATAGATCTTTCGCTCGAATAGTCAGATCCAGCTTGATCGAAGTCAAAGAAGTGGTTTACACCGCGTTTTTCGATCCGAAGTCACTGCAAGAAATTAGAAGACCTAGTTTTACACGTAGGAAACAGGTAAACACAAAATTTTCTAACATTTTTTTGTTTTGTTTTGTTAAATTCTTTAAAGATGGCCACGTCTAGCAATTTAGGACCAACTCAAGGTTCAATTCTTCTTGGAAAGAATTATGAGTTTTGGTCTCTTCAAATGAGATCCTTCTTGCAAGCACAAGAGTGTTGGGATCCAATGGATCTTGGATATGTGGAACCATATCCAACAGACCTTTCTGCCATGACAAACCAACAGAGAACTTCTCAGGCAACACAAAGGAACAAAGAGAATAAAGCCAAATTCTGGATTCAAAATTCAGTGGATGACTCGATTTTCTCAAAAATCACAGGCGTTGTTACTTCAAAACAGGCCTGGGACATTCTTAAATTAGCCTACCAAGGAAATGACAGGGTCAAAATAGTCAAACTGCAGACCTCGAGGACGCAATTCGAGACTTTAAGAATGACAGAGTCTAAAAATGTGGACTAGTTTATGACCAGAGTCATGGGAATCGTGAACCAGATCAAATTGACTGGTGAAGCCATCCCTGATCAACGCATTGTTGAGAAAGTCCTCAGAAGTTTACCAAAGAAATTTGAAATGGTTGTTACAACAATCCTTGAATCCAAGGATCTGTCATGTTTTTCAACAGATGAACTAATTGGTTCCTTGTTGATACATGAGACTAGACTGCATCTCACAGATGAGTCAATTACCAATGCCTTCAAAACTCAATTCTCTTTTAGTAGAGGGAGAGGAAGAGGAAGAGGCAGAGGTCACCAAGGACGAGGGACCATTACAAGTACCCAACACTCAAGTGGAGGTAACAAACAATAGAACCATAATCAAAATTTCCAAGGTCACAGACACCAGCACCCGAATCAGAATTTCCAGCCTCAAAGAGGCAGAGGGAGAAGATCAAATGACAAATCAAAAATACAATGCTATTACTGCAAAAAGTATGGGCACTATGAATCTAAATGTAGGAAGAAGCAAGCAGATCAACTCTCTGGCAGAGCACATGTCTCAAATCATACAGGAGAAGCCTCAGAAGGTATGTTTCTCTCATGCCACAAGACTGAAGAACAACCTAAAGATATTTGGTTGCTGGACAGTGGATGCAACGATCACATGACAGGTAACAAAGATTTACTTTCATGCATTGATTCTTCAATCTCATCTGATATTACACTTGTAAATGATTCCTTAGTCAAAGTTCAAGGAAAAGGAACTGCACCTATTCTTACAAAACAAAATGTAAAGAAAGACATAAACAATGTTTATCATGTTCCAGATCTAAAACATAATCTGCTAAGTGTAGGAAAGCTCATTGAACATGGCTATATGGTACTTTTTGAGGGAGCATCTTGCAGGACATACGATAAAACCCACAATAGAAAATTGATTTCTGAAATCCACATGACTCAGAATATGATGTTTCCCCTGACCCTCAGAACTGCAAATTTGATCCAAACATATGCACAAAGTGCATCCACCCCTAATGAAACTATGGTTTGGCATACCAGATTTGGACATCCACCCTTTCAAAGTCTAAGTCTTCTACAGAATCACTCCATGGTCAAAGGTCTCCCTATCTTCAAAGAGAAAAATTCCCCATGTGAGTTTTGCATACTTGGAAAACATAAGAGAACTAGTTTTCCATAGTCTTCCACTCAAGCCAAACAACATCTCGAACTTGTTCACACTGACCTATGTGGACCAATGAAAACAGAGTCAATAGGTGGTATCTTTTATTTTCTAACGTTTATTGATGACTTTAGCAGGAAAATCTGGATCTATTTTCTTAGACACAAGTCTAAAACTTTTGCAAAATTCAAAGAATTCAAAGCAGAAGCTGAAAAACAGAGTGACAAATATATAAAAGCTCTCAGGTCAGATGGAGGAGGAGAATACAACTCCAACAAATTTGCAAATTTTTGCAAATCACAAGGCATTATCATGCAAACTACAGCCAGGTATACTCCACAACAAAATGGAGTGACTGAAAGGAAAAACTAGACAATAATGAACATGGCAAGAAGCCTACTCAAAGAGAAATGTTTGTCAAATACTTTTTGGGCTGAAGCAGTAGCATGCTCAACTTATCTCTTGAATAGATCTCCAACCACCAATATAAAGATGAAAGTCCCTCAAGAAGCATGGAGTGGGACAAAGCTAAATGTTGCTCATCTAAGGACATTCAGATGCATAGCATACGCTCACATCCCTTCTGAATTAAGGAATAAACTTGATGATAGAAGTGAGAAATGCATCTTTACTGGATACAATTAAACATTTAAAGATTACACGCTTTACAATCCAATCTCAAAGAAACTAATTCTTAGCAGAGATGTAAAATTTCTGGAAAATCAACTATGGAAGGAATCTGAAAATCAGCAAAGGGACAGTCAAAATCCATTGCTGCCCAGTGCTGAAAACACATAAAATTCAGGACAGCCAATACCTCAACCTGCTATTCCAAGATTGAAGGTACAAGGACAACCTGACAATTCTCAGAATAACTCAACTTCAAGCAGAGACTCATCCTCTGAACTTCAAAATCAGAGAACTCGAAGTTTGAGAGAAATCCATTAGCAGTTGGATGACATTGAACAACACAATCTTTTTGCCTTAATGTCATGTCAACCTACATCTTTTAAAGAAGCAACTAAGGGGCCACATTGGTTTCAAGCCATGAACCAAGAGATTGACTCCATTGAGAAGAAAAAGACATGGGATCTTGTTGATTTGCCCAGACACAAGAAGATTATTGGTGTCAAGTGGGTTTACAAAACTAAACTCAATGAAAAAGGGAAGATTGAAAAACACAAGGCAAGACTTGTTTCCAAAGGATTCTCACAACAACAAGGTACTGATTATGGTGAAACGTTTTCTCTAGTAGCAAGATTAGACACTGTAAGGACTCTATTGGCCATAGAAGCCCAACACAAATGGAAAGTATACCAGATGGATGTCAAGTCATATTTCCTGAATGGTTTCTTAGGAGAAGAAGTTTATGTCGATCAACCCCCTAGATTTGAAGTCCAAGAGAAGCCATCCAAAATATATCAGTTGAAGAAATCCTTGTATGGATTAAAGCAAGCTCCAAGAGCTTGGTACAACAGAATTGACACTTACCTGATCAAAAGTGGTTTCAGTAGAAGCCAAAATGAGCCAACTCTTTACACCAAAATAGATCAACACGGATTTTTTTTGATTGCATGTTTATATGTTGATGACATGATATATACTCAAAATCTTGAGTTAACCAGTTTTAAACATGCCATGCAATTTGAGTTTGAGATGACAGATCTTGGCATAATGAAATATTTTTTTGGGATTGAGGTTGATCAATCAACCAAAATAATTTTTGTCTGTCAGAAAAAGTATGCAACAAACATCATCAAAAGATTCTGCATGGAAGAATGCAATCCAATAGAAACCCCTATACCCCTAGGCACAAAATTGAGCAAGAAAGATGAAGGCCCTACAGTGGACCCTACCCTGTACAAAAGTTTAGTAGGCAGTTTGTTGTATCTTACAGCAACTAGGCCTGATATTATGTATGCAACCAACCTTGTTTCTAGATTCATGGAATCCCCCAAAGATTCTCATTGGAAGATGGAGAAACGGATTCTGAGATATGTTGCAAGAACTCTCAATTTTGGCTTATGGTACACTCAATTTGATGATAATCATCTCTCTGGTTACATAGACAATGATTTTGCAGGAAACCTAGATGACAAGAAAAGCACCTCAGGACATGTTTTTCACCTGGGAACGAACCTGATTTCATGGGCATCAAAGAAGCAACCAATTGTATCAATATCTTCTGCAGAGGCAGAGTATGTCGCTGCTACCTCAACTTCCTGTCAAGCTGTGTAGATGAGAAGAATATTGAAAGATATGTCACATACAGAAAAGGATCCAACTCCTATCTTTTGTGACAACACCTCAGCAATTGCTCTATCCAAAAATCATGTGTTTCACAAGAAAAGAAAACACATTGATACTCACTTTCACTTCATCTGCGAGCTAGTCAATAATGGTGATATTGCACTTCAATTCTGTGGCTCTCGATATCATCTCACAGATATATTCACAAAGCCACTGGGAAAATCCGTTTTTGATTTTCAGAGACAACACTTGGGCATCATCAGTGATGATGTTTGTAACTGTTGAGTTTAAGAGGGAGTGTTAAATATAATGTAACCTCAACAGTCTGACTGTACACTGCCAGCTGTCCTAGCAAGTTGTACTATCGTTTCTTGATGTTCTTGATTTTCTTGAGCCTATTTAGCTCATCTTTTTTCCCTTCTCTAAAGTACTCTTTTCCTCATATACCTAATATACTGAATACTATTTTTGCTCTGCTCTTTCTCTGTATTCTCTGCTTCTCATTTTATCATAAGATTCTCACTGGAAGATGGTAAAACAGATTCTGAGATATGTTGTAGGAACTCTCAATTTTGGCTTATGATACACTCAATCTGATGATAATAATCTCTCTGGTTACACAGACAGTGATTTTGCAGGCAACCTAGATGATAGGAAAATAACCTTAGGACATGTTTTTCACCTGGGCACGAACCTGATTTCATGGGCATCAAAGAAGCAGCCAATTGTATCAATATCTTCTGCAGATGCAGAGTATGTCGCTGCTACCTCAACTTCCTGTCAAGATGTGTGGATGAGAAGAATATTGAAAGATATGTCACAAACATAAAATGATCCAACTCCTATCTTCTGTGACAACACCTCAAAAATTGCTCTATCCAAAAATCATGTGTTTCACAAGAAAAGCAAACACATTGATACTCACTTTCACTTCATCTGCGAGCTAGTCAATAATGGTGATATTGCACTTCAATTCTGTGGCTCTCGAGATCAGCTTGCATATATCTTCACAAAGCCACTGGGAAAATCCGTTTTTGATTTTCAGAGACAACACTCGGACATCGTCAGTGTTGATATTTGTAACTGTTGAGTTTAAGAGGGAGTGTTAAATATAATGTAACCTCAACAGTCTAACTGTACATTGCCAGCTGTCCTGGTCAGTTGTACTATCATTTCTTGATGTTCTTGATTTGCTTGAGCCTATTCAGCTCATCTTTTTTCCCTTCTCTCAAGTACTCTTTTCCTCATATACCTAATATACTGAATACTTTTTTTGCTCTGCTCTTTCTCTGTATTCTCTGCTTTTAATTTTATCATAAGATTCTCACTGGAAGATGGCGAAACAGATTCTGAGATATGTTGCAGGAACTCTCAATTTTGGCTTATGATACACTCAATCTGATGATAATCATCTCTCTGGTTACATAGATAGTGATTTTGCAGGCAACCTAGATGACAAGAAAAGCACCTCAAGACATGTTTTTCACCTGGGCACGAACCTGATTTCATGGGCATCAAAGAAGCAACCAATTGTATCAATATCTTCTGTAGAGGCAGAGTATGTCGCTGTTACCTCAGCTTCCTGTCAAACTGTGTGGCTGAGAAGAATATTGAAAGATATGTCACATACAGAAAAGGATCCAACTCCTATCTTATGTGACAACACCTCAACAATTGCTCTATCCAAAAATCATGTGTTTCACAAGAAAAACAAACACATTGACACTCGCTTTCACTTCATCCGCAAGCTAGTCAATAATGGTGATATTGCACTTCAATTCTGTGGCTCTCGAGATCATCTCGCAGATATCTTCACAAAGCCACTGGGAAAATCCGTTTTTGATTTTCAGAGAGAACACTTGGGCATCATGAGTGCTGATGTTTGTAATTGTTGAGTTTAAGAGGGAGTGTTAAATATAATGTAACCTCAACAGTTTGATTGTACACTGCTAGCTGTCCTGGCCAGCTGTACTATCGTTTCTTGATGTTCTTGATTTGCTTGAGCCTATTTAGCTCACCTTTTCCCCCTTCTCTCAAGTACTCTTTTCCTCATATACCTAATATATTGAATATTATTTTTTCTCTGCTCTTTCTCTGTATTCTCTGCTTCTCATTTTATCAGATTGATGGTTGAATTATTTATCAGAAGGTTTGTGGATGATAAATTATACAACTCTACATTTTTTCCAATGAAAAATTTCTCTTTGTATTATAATTGGAATGAATCCAAGATTATACAAAATAGTGTCCAAACCATAGTTTTCAATCTTATCAAAGCTACAAGAGTAGAGTCCGAAAAAAAACAAGATGCAGATGTAACCAATGCGGATAGTAAAACAAGATGCAGATGTAACCGATGCGGACAGTCACAAGAAAAGCAAGCAATGCAAGAAACAACTATTAATAGAGCATAACAAAAACTAGAATATAGAAATACTGTGAGAAGAGACCTCAAGTCCATTTTCTTTGAGATGATAAGTTAAGATGCCAAGAGATTCCATGAAATCTTTTTTGGACAAGAAGTCAGCATTAATATTCAGCTCCCTGTAGATGTGTGAGAATTTGATCTGAGAGAAGGTCTAGGATAGTTCTAGAATTCTATCTTTCCAACATTCTAGATCCGAGACATGAAGCTTCCCTCTTTTTCTTAACCAATGAATAATAATTTTTGAATCACCTCTCAGATGAAGATCCAAAATGTTCCATGAAGCTCCTCTTTTGTGTTAGTCCCAAAGCCACAGTTTAGTGTCCAGGTGATCCGAGAGCCATCGCAATTAATAAAATATCCCCCAGAACCAAGTGCAGTTCCCATCCAATTGAGTGATAGGATGAATAAGTCGAGTGGATGATAATTTTGGTGGTCTTTTAGTTTTCAGTTCCCCTAAGATTAAAAAATAGATCAAGTTAATGTAGATGGTAGAATCCTCAAATATTGCCTTGTTGCGGGAAGTCCATATAAACCAATAGATAATGACTGATAAATGTGGATAAATAGTGTCCTGTTGTGACCAATTTTCTAGACATTCCTGCAGATCAGAACCCGTCCACCTCAGATTTAGTTGGAGAAATGAAAGAATTTTAATCTAGGTCAATTTAGTGATGGGACAATCACAAAATAAGTGGTTGATAGATTCAAAAAAATTTCGGTAGAGGATACAAATGTTTGGGCCAATCCATCCTTGACGAAGAAGCAAATCCCAAGTTGATAATTTTCCATTTGCTGCAATCCAAATAAATAGTTTGATTTTCAGTGCTAAAGGCCAATGCCAGATATTTTTGCGCCAGCCAGAACATCCATGCGCCCAGTAAGTTGATGAGATGGCACGGTAAACATTCTTCACAGTCAGAATTCCTGATTTATCTCCGCCAATCCAGAGATACGTGTCATCTGCAGCATAAAGGCGGATCCCTGCACCTCTGAGTGCCGAGCAGTAAGAAGACCATTCATGGGCAAGGGGGGGAAATAATCCCAAGTCAGAGCTAGAAAGCCACCGAGTATAGTCAGATGTAAATGCAGGACATGCTTGGGCTTGATAGAGATATTTTATGTTGGATAAGGATAGCTGATAAAGTAATCCCTGAGATAGAAAAGAATGCGATCAGATCCCAGTGATAGCATCCCTGCCAACAATGATTTCAAGTCCAGATCCTGGCTTCCAATAGATCCACTGGTGGATAAATTTGAGATTTCTCAGTAGAGATCGCCAGATGGGGGAAGCGTTGGAAGTAAAGAAAATTGGTTTCCAGAGCCAGCGAGCGATAGAGAGCAGAAAAATTTATTTGCCAATGATGATACGGTGCCAGATACTGTTCTGAGTTAAAACACGCCACAATGACTTGGTAGCTAGAGATTGGTTGCCACTAGCCGACTTCGGCCTTGTAATGAGATCCCATCGACAGGGATGGAAGGTATAATTTTTGGTAGTCCCAGACCAAAGGAAAGAGAACATCGTTCTCCTGATCCTATGTAAAATTGAGGATGGGATTTTGGCAAGAGACAACCAGTAAACCGCCATTCCCTCAAGAACCGATTTCAGAAGAATGTATCTCCCACCAAGTGTGAGTCAACGATTTCACCATTGGGCGATACAATTTTCAAGTCTAATCAACAACCAGGTTCAATCAATTGTTTTGTAGTTATCCGGCCTGAGAAAGTAGCCAAGATAGCGGAAGCCCAAAGAGAGCTCTTGATAGCCAAATGGAAAATAAGGTTTGTAAGTATCCAGATCCAACAAAAGGATTCCAGAGAAGTGGAAGGTAGATTTATCATTGTTGATATGGAGACCTGAGGCCCCACAAAAGAGGTTTAAAATATCTTTTATTTCCAACCATTTGTTTAGATCTTCTTTGGTGGCAATGATGATGTCGTCCATGAAGAAAAAATGTAGCACAGTTGTCAGTATAGATACATGTATGCCAGAAATAGATCCCTCTTGTTGTTTTGATTTAAGGAGAATGTTCAGACCTTCCAATGCCAAAATGAACAGGAGTGGGGAGAGGGGGCATCCTTGATGCAAACCCGTTTCATTTTTGAAGAAGGAGGTGGCTTCTCCGTTGACTAGGACAACAATGGATGCACTGTTCACAAAACCCATAATTGAGCTTGTGAAGTGGTAACCAAAACCAGATTGTAAAAGAATCAGTCTAATGAAGTCCCAATTTACACAGTCAAAAGGATTTTTCAAATCAAGTTTTAGAACTAGAGCTTGCAATCTTTTGCGCTTTATACTGTGTATTACCTCCTGGACTGATCCAATAGAATCATGAATTTGTCGGCCTTTGATGAAAGCTAGTTTTTCCTCCAATACCAGACAAGACATGAAGGGTTTCATTCTATCTGCAATAATTCTGGTGATGAGTTTGTAGTAGAGATTGCAGAGAGCGATATGACGAAAATCGATTGAGGAAGAAGGATGATTTGATTTTGGGATCAAAGTCAGAAATGTGGAATTTAGAGCTCGATGTATAGAACCTCTCCACCTGGAGTTTTCAATGAGATTCCAAAGATCATCACTGATCAAATAAAAAAAATGGAGGTAAAATTCTACTGTCCAGCCATCCGGGCCTGGACTTTTGTCTTTTTTGAAAGAGTTAAGTGCCTTCCAGATTTCCTCTTTTGTACAGAATGAGTAAAGTTGTTCTCCCTCGCTGTCATTTATGACTCTAGGGTATAGGCCTGTGAGATTGACTTGTTCAGTGATATTGGAGGAACTAGTCGTGCTGTAGGCATATTTGAAGTGAGTGAAAGCCAAATCAAGAAGATTTTCCTGTTCAATAATGGGGTCTCGTCATCAGATTTTAGCGACCAAATATGCTTGGAGTTCCTTCTAAAGCTCGCGTACTTATGAAAGTACTTTGTATTTCTGTCCCCACAAGATATCCAAGTGGCCCAGAATTTCTGTCTCCAGAGAGCTTCCTCAATAAGAAGCAGGTTATTCCACTCAATCTCAAGAAGTAATAAACGTTGTTGTAGATCCCTGTGATCAGTACCCTGGGCCGCTAGAATATCCGAAGAGAGATTGTGAATGTGCAGTTCAAGATGTGAGAGGCGTTCAAATGTTTTTGTGATCTGTTGTTTAGCCCAAGTCTTAACCCTTGATTTGAGAATCCTTAAATTTCCAACAATTCTCCAAGTTTGAGGATCCGGTTCATTCAAGAAACAACTATCAACCCAAACCTATTTTACCAAATGCTCAAAGTCTGGATGCTCCAACCAGATAGGATTAAATTTAAAAGGAAAGAGGGAACGATGAGTAAAGGAGTCTAATTGGAGGACAATGGGTGCACGATCCGAGATGAATGGATATGCGACCCATGTTCGGTATCTGCCAGCCTGTTGTAGAAGAGAGTCTGATAGGAGAAATCTGTCAAGGCGTTTTTGTATAGAAGCAGTGCCTGATCTTCCATTCCTCCAAGTGGGAGCCAACTCTGTCGGTAGAAGGTCGATGAGATTGTTATGCTGAAAAATTTCACTGAAATGAGTAGCTGCTGCATCATGTGAGGAGTGGGAACCCCAGGTCTAGGTAGAGGGTAAAGTAAGATTTAAGTCTCCCGCCAAGATGAGATTTTGTTTGGACAATAGGCTAGAGTCGGATAAATTTGTCCAGAATGCTAATTTTTCAGTACAGGGACCATATATGTTGAGGATATTTATTTGCCTATTGTTGGCACAACAGGTGCCAGTCAATAAAATGCCACCACAGAAAATAAAGGACTTAAGATCGAAATTTGTTGGGTCCCAAGCCACAAGAAGGCCACCCAAAGTGCCCACTAAATTTACAGCACTTACGAGCCAGTTAGGCTTTAATCCAGTTACAAAATAACGAGAGTGTTGAGCGTCCACTAATGTTTCCGGTGAGTGAACATCTTTGCCTTTTCAATAATACTAATTCTAAATTGTTTCGAGACTATGTATTTAATTGAATTATTTTTATATTTTATGTATGGGTTCCGTTGAAGTAGTGGATAGATATATAGATTGATTGATTTAGCTACGTTGTACATACCATAGTCGTATCACTTTATATTATAAAATATGTAAATTAATATTTATTAATTAAAATAAATAAAATAAAATGAATGATCATGTTTATTATTTACTGGAGAATAGAGAATGATATTGATTTATTTAAATTAAAAAAAAAATTGAAAATTAATTAATATGTTAAAATATATTGTATCAAATAATGTAAATCTAGGAGAAATAGCTATTTTTTTTTGTTTAAATTGCATTATAGAAATTAAAATATATAAGAAAAAATATGACAAATAAACATTGATTAGTTAAATAAATTCATAAAATATATTTAACTCACATGCACTTTCACCATTACATTCAAAATAATCAATATATTTAATTTTCCTAATTATAATATAACAATTATTTTATTAAATTCTATTGGTTCCAAGTATTTACTAACACAGCCACAAAGTGGCCGGTGAACTCTGAAAGGTTTTCGGTGATAAAATTCTCAATACAGTAAAAATCTATATGATTGAAACTGATAAAATTTCCAAACACAATAAAAATCTAAAAAATTTATATGATTGAAATTTACAGTTAATAATTAGATCAATCTAGTAAGAAAAATAATGGGGATTAATTACCTGGACAAAGCAATCATGAAAATGAAGCCTGAGTAAGTAAGGATGCCCCATTCGAGCTTCTTTCATCACGACCTTGTCCACTATTGATTTTACTATTTGTTCGGCCATAGGACAAGACTCACCATAAAAAAAAACTGATTCAAATAATTGTAATAACTATTATCAGTCGGATGGGGATTAGGATAGGATAATGAGAATGATACTAAGAATACCTAAGCGAAATAAGTAGCAAAAGAGGGAGAGTGAGGCGAGGTGAAATAATTATCGCCATGATTGAATCAACAATATAGAACTGCTAATCACATTTGTGTATCAAACCTGGAAGGAAAAACAATATAGAACTGCTAATCGCATTTGTGTATCAAACCCGGAAGGAAAAAGAGATAGTAAGTCTCGGTTATCTAGACGGGAAACACTCCAGTACACCGGTGTGAATTGAATACTGGAATAAGATGGCTCGGCCATCCAATATGAAACTCATTGAGCTGAAACACACATAGAGTTGAGGAAATCCAAAAGTTAATCCCAAATGTGGTAATCTTAAAGGTTAATCAGGTTAAAAGTGGCAATCATGTGGTGTTACAGTAATTTCTTAATATGATTAGGTAAATGTTCAAAAGTAAACAAGTTAACTGATGGATTCAAAAATACAAGGAAGTTATGAAGAGTAAATCACATTCATTGATTTGGGAAGACTACTAAGAATATGCCAACATCTTCAATTGTTAACCATCAGATTAGACTTTTAGATTAAAAGGTGATTAATTGTGCCCATCTCCAACATGTATATACCTTTTGATGTAATTATACTTAACAATATAGATGTTTCAACAACACACTCAGAATAATTAATATATTAATTTTTCTGTTAACCCAAATGACTAACGAACAATGACTTTCTTATTCAAATTAACAATTGAATTTTTAAGGCAGGGAACGTGAAGAGCCTAAACTATCATCTTCCATTATTTTGGCAATCACAACGAAGAATATATGTTTTAAACACTCAGAGCGGAGAAATAATTATTCCTTTCACAATTCAACTTCGAAAACAGAGCCTGAGCTAGCTGCATGTGCACAATGAACACAAATAAACCATTAAAATGTAGATGTCTCATCAAAGCCATGCCTAAAACGAATGCTATAGATTTCTTGGAAGATCCTCCATGTGGCCAGTAATAACAAAATCAAATAAATCTTATAAAGGAGCTTGAAATTTGTTTATGAACTTTTTCATCCTCCCTTTATGCGAGTAATGAGAGATAAAATAAATATTATAAGAAGGTTGTATTTTCTTGAAAACTACTTTCCCCTTCGTTTTGTTTTATTTGCAAGCAATGCAATATCTACTTGCTTGCACCGTGAAGTATATCAACATCCCAACGTATAGTTGGGAAAAATTTAGTATAACACATATATGAGAGTTGAATTTCACAGAAATATTATTGCTATATATAAATGCAGAATGAGTGAAACAGAATGATTGATTTTAATGTTTTTAATTTGGAAAAAAAATAATATTAATATGTATAAAATGTAATATTATATAATATGTGAAGTTTTATATATATAGAGAGAGAGGTGAGTGCAAGTTAATGATGGTCAAGCATTAGTGGCAATGTAAACTTGGAAAAACAACAATATGTTAACTTGGAGGGATTATTCAAGGTACTTTTACATTGAATTTGAATATGGTGTAAGAAGATGGGATGTAGGAAATTGAATTAACTTTCAGAATATACAACTTTTATTCATAAAAATGTGAATAATGTATATGTTTTTGTTCATGCAGGTGTTGAGTACCTTAACAATGAAATTTCATTCCCAAAACTAGTATACTTGCAAAGAACCAATTTTTGTTGTGCCCTTCATTTTTTGGAAATTATATATATATTTTTAAATTATCAAAGTCAACATATCCATGAAATTACAACCTCTTTTGTTCGTGTAGGCTAAGAGGGCCTTAACATGATTAAAACGTTTTTTTTTTTTTAGATCATAGATATTTTTTTTAAAAGTTGTATATTTGGAATCCACACAACCAACTCTATTTGTGTCTATAGTTTCGTCAATAACTGAATTCTGTAGCCTATAGAAAATAACATAAAAAACAAAGATATGGAGAGGAATTCATAAAAATTGAGGTTTTTATGTATTTGCAGACCGAACCACTAGAACCTAAATCTGAGGCAACCAACTAAGGAAACATGTATGCTAGAGTTGTCACTCTCACCCGAAAAAAAATCAAAATTAAAATAACACACATGCACTTTAGGAATGCACGTGCATTACTAAAATGCATGCGCTCCTAGTTATTGGAAACATGAACGCGTGTGTATCTATTAACACAAATCAATTCTCTCTCTTTCTCCCCCTCCTATGCCCTATGTCACTCCCTCCCTCTATCTTCCTCTCTTTCTCTCTGATCTCAGTCTCCCTATCCCTCACTCGCTCTCCCCCCCCTCTCTCTCCACCTCCCTTTCTCTCTTCCCCCTCTTTTCCTCTCTCCTTGTGCCCCTCTCTCTTCACCCTCTTCGCCTTTCTCCTCTCTCTCACTTTC
>ML778792.1:773606-807868 GCA_009831015.1 Picea engelmannii
AACAAAGACTATAGGAAGCGATCATAAGGTATGTCCATGATTCTTGCCTCTTAGTAAATTCAATATTTAAAACTTAAGGAAAGTGTCCTATTCTGTTTTGCTTTGTTCTAGATCCAGGTGGATCTAGGGAGATCGGTTTGTGTTCGCACTCACGGATTTATCCAATAACACCTGGGTGGTTGGCTTCGAGGCAGTGTCGACAGTTAGAGTTAGTTTGTAACTACCCACTTATATCGTTTTCAATAAAAGAGTTATCTTTCCCTCCATATTTGTGTAATTTTTTCAATTTTCTTTGCATATTTGAATTCATATATATTACATGTATAAATCGATCCTATAACTACCTTGTTGCGACATATAATTGACCTATTTTTGCACATTATTACAGGAAGAGATTAGGGGAAGATCAAGGGTTGAGAGCGAGGAATGAAATCAACGGATATGATACAAGGTGTGAATTTCTCTCTTCTCTCTTCCAAACTAGTTATTTCATTGCAAGGTTTTGTGTGTGAGGGTAGGTTCTAACTTCTGTCTTTTACATATGGTCAAGATCTATTGTGACATGAACCAATATCATAAGGAAAAATATCGTAACAAATGAAGACATTGAACGTGAGCTGATAAACCACTTCCAAACTCTTCTCACAGAACTTCAAAAAGATAGATTGGAATCCATCAACAAAACAACCTGCAACATTCTGAATTTGGTCACTCCAAATCAAAATGAGGCCCTCCTATGACCAAACATGTTGGAGTAAATGGAGCAGGTGGTATTGGAAAATCCAAAAGGTAAATCCTCAGGACCAAACAAATTCACCACATATTTTTTTCAATCTTTCTGGTATGTCATCAATTAGGATGTTTGGGAATTAGTGTCGGATTCTAGAAGATTCTCCAATGTTCTCCCAGCCATGAATGCAACCTTCCTTGCACTCATACCCAAATAATACAAAGCCGAAGATCCCAATAAATTTATATGGATCACGCTCTACAATGCATCCTATAAAATTATCACCAAAGTAATATACAATATGATCAAACCTATTCTACCCAAGATTATATCTAAAAAAAAAACAAGCTATGTAGAATGTCATCAAATTATCAATGGTATCATCCTAGCACATGAATGATCCACTTACGTAAATCTACGAAAACTGTAGGAATGCTCATAAAGCTAGACATTTCCAAATATTTTGACAAGTTGTGTTGGCATTATACACATCACATTCTCTCAGCCTTTGGATTCTTGTACTTTTGGATGAGGTGGATTTTGTCTCTCACCTCCACTTCCTTTTTCTCATTTCTTATCAACAGTTCTCCTTCAACAACCTTCTCCCCCTCTCGTGGTATCAAGCAGGGTGACCCCCTCTAACATTTTCTCTTCATCCCAATGGAAAAAGGGCTAGGAAGATCACTGAAAGTGACAATATCCACCAACTAATTCCATGGCCTTTGACTTTCCGACGAGGACCTCCTAGTCTCGCATCAACAATTTGTGGATGAGACCATGATTATGAGAACCTTGAAAGTCAAGGAAGATCAGGCCATCAAATGGGTTCTCTCTGATTTCAAGGCGGCCTCTGGAACTTCCATAAATCATGGTAAATCTAGATTTTTTTCTTCAACACATACAATGTTGTTCAAACCAACATTGCTAGAATTATGGGATTCCAAAGATGTTCCTTATGCTACAAATATCTAGACTCTCCTCTTGTGGAAAATGCTCTCAAAAATTCCACTTGGGAATACCTTTTGGTCAGACTAGAGCAAAAATTGTCCTACTGGACTTTTTTCTCACTGAACCTCCCAAGCAAATTTGTTCTCCTGAAATCGGTTCTCCAGGAAATGTCGATGTACCTATTCTCAACATTGGCAACAACAAAACCTATCATATAAATTGTGTGAAATTTTCAATGAGCATTCCTTTGAGGAGGGGCGAAAAAAGAAAAACAATGGGCCTTGCTTAACTAGGAGTAGGCCTATCAAACCAAATATGTAGGAGGTCTTTGGGATCTGGACACACTCAATTATGTTTTAGGGGCTACAACATGGTGGAAATTGATACAAAAAAAGATTCCTTATGGGGGGGAATTTGGAAAAGATAGCATATCCCAAACACAACCCATCACAATATCATCCACCTAGAGGGTGACATTAGAGGCTCACTCATATGGAACACTCCTTGGAAAAATAAATGCATCATTCAGAAACACTGCTTCTGGGAGGTATGGTGATATCAATTGGATCTTCACAAATATTTGTAAATGTTGTAAATAAACATGTTTTCTTTTATTTCATTTTATTTGGTCTTCTGGAAAAATGGGAAGGTGAAATGAACAATTGTGACTGTTGGCATTCCAAAAGCATCCCATTTGATATAAAGAATGAAGAAGAGAGAGGGGGAGATGCAAGGATAAAGGCGGAAGGATAACAATAGAAATGGGAGCTCAAAGAGGGTATCCTGCTCAAAGTTGAGTGGATGAATTAATGTGCCTATTCACTTTGAACAAGGGTTCCTCTAATCCTTAGCCTCTGCAATTTTGTATTTCTAGTAAGTAATGATACACAAAGACTGTGTATAGATCACCCCACTATAGTTTTCTCCTTAGCATAATAAAAGTCCCATTTAAATGTTGAATCTATGAATTATTGCAATCTATGCTTTGGGAATTTGGTTTTGACTTATGGTAATGTATGCATACTCTATTGATTTTTTTTTCTTTATCTTGTAGTACTCATCCAAATCATTCTCCCATTTCCTAGGTGAATTTAAACTTGTCTGGGAAAATTTAAACGTACATGGACAGACTTATACTTACCTGGGAGAATTCAAAAACCCATGGTCATTTTTCTTCATTGTTGAACATACAAATTCGTCCCTTGTATTTTTTATGTGTCATGGGGAATCAAAATCACCCCTAGATGTTTTTTTTTCCAGTTTTTGAGGGTCACGAAATCTCCCTACAAAATTTTTCCTTTGCTATTGAGGGTTGAATCCACCTCTAGATAATTTTTTCTTTAAATATTGGTCAACCCATTCCCACTAGGTTACTCTTGAAGTTGATTTGTTTTCCTTTGGTCGAACCAACCATCAAAGCATTCGACCGAGGTTTCCTTTGGTCGACCCAACCGTTGAAGAATTTGACCAATATTTCCTTTGGTCAACCCGACCATTAAAGAATTCGACTAGGATTTCCTTTGGTTGACTCGACCATCGAAGAATTCAACCATAATTTCCTTTGGTTGACTTGACCATCAACACATTCGATCGACCCAACCATCAGATCATTCGACTGGTCATCCATAAGGCTAACTCGACTTCTTGGCATATTGCAAGGATTATAACAAGATGAAGAAGATCAAGATAGAAATGAAATTTTTATTCCGCAGTAGAATATGTGTTGGTGAGATGAACAAGCCATAGGCATACCATTTACAGATCATATGGAATGGACACCACACGTTATTCTAGGAAGACACTTGGAAACACCTCCTAGCTTGGAGGGACAAAGATAATCTCCAAAAAATCAAATAAATCATGCTCAATCGAGGGAGGAAATGGGTCGCTCAATACTGGAACAAAATCTTTCCAGACCATAAATGACACTCCTGGATAAAAAAAAAAATGGCTCACTCTACCTCTAGACCTAGATTGGGATGCTTTCTGGGAGGATATGATAGCCAAGACCAAAGTGACCTAGACAAGTTGCATTAGGGATATAATACAAAAGGAAAATTCAACCTTAAATAAGCATATAACCTCACAATAAATCAACACATTCAAAAACAAAAAGCAATATGGAAGAAAAAAAATTGGCCAAAGGTCTCCCTCTTCCAATGATTGTTGATACATGGAAAAATACTCACATGGGATAACCTCCTCAAAAGAGGTTTTATTGGTCCTGTGATCTATCCCTTATGCCAAAAGTTAGGAGAAACCTATGACCACCTCCTAAACCCTTGCCCAATATCTTTTGAGTTATGGTATAATGGTGCAACCCTCTTTTGAAAATCGGATAGAGACTATTCTAGTCGAGCAAAAACAATCAAAATATGGTGCTGATAATCCTTCTCCAACTAGATCCTTAAGAGAGCATGGAAGCTTTTCCCAGGGTTTCTACTTTGGGAAATATGGAAAGAGTGTAATAGGTAAATCTTAAAAAATGAGAAAAGAAATGAAACCTATCTATGCAATCAAATTTTAAAATACATTAAAGAGACTATCCTCATTACATCATGATATGAAAATGACTGGAAAGGGGGAAAAACAAGATCTCCATCCTCCAACTTCTGGACCTAAACAAAAACTTGGCCTACACCTCCAAACATACAACCAAGAAAAAATTATTTCTCCAAAAAATGGCATCCACCTATGAAATACTTCATCAAACTGAACTTCGATGGGACCTCTAAAGGGAATCGAAGTAAGGCGGGGATAGGGGGATTCTTCAGAGAAAACAAATGCAACACCATTTTCCTCTATGTAGATAACATGGGCACAAACACCAACAATGGCAAATAACTACTAGATTTAGATTGTGGTCTCCACCACGAAAAGGGTATGTAAAACTTATGGTAGAGGGGGACTCAATGGTCATTATTCATATGATAGGAAAGCTTCTAAATGGATCAACAATAAAAAAAATATAATTGGGATGGAGGCTTGAAAAGGGCTTCGAAAATATTCAATATATAGTACGATAGATTGAAGTGGTCATCCCTCTACATGTTCTTCACAATGCCAAAAACCTAGTAGACAAATTGGCAAATGAAGGAATCACAAGATGAAATCAACAACTTGAAAAATGTTGGGAGCCTTAGTCTGAATATCCTTTAGAAAAGGCGTGTCTAGCCCGACCACTAAAGACTACCTACCCCTCAATGGGGTGACAACTTGCCATGTCCAGTAATAAATCCAACCACTCACAAACCATGTGGATGGAGGGCATAAAACACGAAGTCAGTGGTATAAGAGCATGTTTTTTTTTAACGTTTGTAATCTTGTAAATTGATATCGGCTATGGCTCACCAAGTTGTTATATCTCTGTAATTATGTATTTAAAATCAAGTTCTACTACGAAAACTCTATGGAAATGACTCAACATGTTCGTCTTCATTGTAGTTGTTCTAGTTTCTTAGGTGCCAGGCCAGCTGCATGACATATGTAAATAATTTTTTTGTAAATAGATCTTTTCTGGTTATATTACAAAAAAAATAGTTAATTACATCGATAGGCATACACATATTGGAAATGGCCAAAATTAATGGGATTTTAATTATAAATAATATTTTAATGGACATGATTTCATATGCTCTGAATATTCTTCATCGTCACAATAAATGAAAGGTTGTGATTTCAAGCATTAACTTCCTTGCATGACAAAACATGTCCATTCACCATTAAAAAGGGTGATTGACATGATTTGCATATTAAATATGAATGTTTTTATTAAGTCCCACTTTAAGTTTATGTTTTTACTATGCTTTAGGTTTTTTACCATGTGTTCATGGGGTGCTTGGAGTCCAACTATTTGTGGGTGTGTGGATCACACTGTTTTTGGGTGTGTGGAGTGAAACTATTAGTGGGTGAGTGGGATGCCCTCCGCTTCCCCTTCTTTACCACGTGTTCGTGGAATGAGTGGATCACATTATCCTTACCAAGTAACATTTTATATAGGTTGATTGAAGTGTGGTAAAATTTGAGAACAAGTAACCGAACACGTCTCTTAGGTATTGGAAAATTGAGACCCGGGTCATTAGGTATTGGAAAATCAGGACCCAGGTCGTTCATTTCAAACAATAAGACAACAAATATTTTTCAACTCCCCTTCGTCCAGCGAGGCAGTTGGATCTCACATGTGCATGGATTTCTATCTTTCCCTCTCATAGGTTTTTAGGTTTCTATTCGGGTTGAAGCGGGAGACACAATTATCCTGGAGTTGGAGAATAAACTTCCCACTAAAGGTGTAGTCATACATTGGCATGTCATCTGTGCTTATTCTTCTTTTTAGTACTAGATCAATCCTCGTACAAAATGCAAGTATTATGAATGGTTGTGTGTTGGCATTGCAGAATGCCTTCGAAAGATGAGAATGTGTAATCAACCTAGACAAGACTTATATTTACAAATTCACATTTACAAATTCGTGGTGGACAAGTATGATCAAATTGATCATGGCTAGTGTTACTATTATTTTAATGAAAATCTCATCAAATTAATCTCAAGAGTTACTCAATATAATGGGTTGTCATTGTTGGATATTTAGTTTTATATCGTAACCCGAATCTAGATGTTCGTGCCAAAATGTTTGAGATTAATTTTTCATTTAATGTTTTCTGTCAAAAGTATATATTTGATTCTAATTTAGTAGAATGCCATTATTCCTTAAATTTTCCTTAAACAAATTTCTTCAATATTCCTAATAATGGTAATTGTAATGATAACAGTATGACAATAACAATTATATCATCGAATATCACGATGTTAACATTATATTATAGAGCACTAATGTTCTTATTATAGGTATAAAAACTAGTCCTCCATTAATTATGAACACACCCTTACATAGTACATGCATTGATGCTTGTGATTTTTAGATTGCAATGAGGATTTCACACATACAAGGAGCATTGGTGCTTATATAAATGTAAGATGTTTTGATGTGTATATACAAGTTAGATGCATTGATGTGTGATAAAATTGCATGCACATTAGTGTGTATATACTGAACATGCATTAAAACACACCAATATTTCAATGCATCAATACCTATAGATAATTAAAACCCACCAGTGTGTATTATTGGCGATAACACACTGATGAATACAAAATGATGAAAATTCACTAATGTGTTTCAATGTCATAATTTTCCATTTTCTATTTAATATATTTGTAGGTATACAAATGTTGCATCACATTTCTTCGCTTTTTAAAAATAAATTTTCAAATACTAATAAGAAAATCAAATTTTTTTATAATAATATATATTTTTAATATTTTAATTAATATGTTTGGATACAATAATTGCATTATAATTTTTTATATCATTTAAACAAATATATCAATCGATTAGACATCTATTCATGGTAATAATATAAAACACCCATATATTTAGTCGATAACATATAGTTTTATAATAACATAAACTACAATATAATAGGGAACCATCTTTCATACAAAAATGGGACAACATAAAAGTTCATGATTAAAAAAATGTCTAAAAATAATTTTCGCAATTATTTTTAACCCATCGTCATACCGAATGGGACAATATATCCATATTAAACACTTTTTTTGAATTTTACAAACAAATATTTAAAAATAAAAAATCTTGTAAAATTTATTCATAATGATCCTCATTCATCACTGAAGTTGTTATGAGTGCTTGACTTCCTTCTTTTCCTCATTTATATATCAATTGCAGGGAATGCCTTACTTGAGTTATTTGCAATGTTTTATTGATTAGCTTGATTTTCTTAGGACTCTACATCTTCCATCTACAAACATAGAAATAACGTGTAATGAATATATCTACATTTATAATCTAATACACACGATTGGAGGTTTTGATAAACTTAGAGTAGAATTGAGTTCTTGATGAACAATATACATTCATTCAATGTTGTGCATCATGTTTTCTTCCAACATATTTTTGTTGGCTCCACTCCATACTTTATATCCTAAGAGTTTTATACAACATGACATATCTTAGATATAATTAGAAGTTTATCGCTGTAACACACCCGACCCCTAAATACTCTTTTAAGAGGTGGATCATCATAATTTTGTTTTTCTTTAATTAATGAAACCCTCCTTAGAGGGTCTCTATCATGTTATGCTCATCTAGATCTCTCTAACTGTTGTCTCCATTCTCAAAACCGAGCTCCAGACTGGAATATATGTCCTTCCCAAGTTCTTCGGGCATTTATTGTTCAAGGGCCACATGGTCCTTCTCATACATGTCATCTTGAGTTCCCCAAAATCATGGATCTCATAGCACTCCTAAATCTATGGTGAAAGTCCAACCACCATTAATCCGACGACGGATCTTCCTCCACGTTAACGCTTACGCTTAAGGGAAAGGTTCAACATTCGACACTTTGGGCCTTTTGGTCTCTTTGTGATGATACGCCCCAAATCCTCTGGAGTCCCAGAGTCCTGGACTCCCGAAGTCTCGGCTACATCACAAATATCTGTAGCCAAGCGGCATGTACAAGAGGATGACACACGGTGAGGGTCAGGGGTGACACGTGGCCTCGTAAGGGGATGACAAGTGTCATGCTCTAACAAGAACAATGGGTATGTGAATCGTCTGATATTGGGTGACACATGGCATGTGTAATGCGGGTCCAAGTCACATCAAATGATGTCATCAAGCCACATCATCATAGACTGATAATTTCTCAGTCCTTCAATCTAACGATCCGTAAAACTCCACGTAGATCCATAGATCTAGGGTTCTCATTACTTTGTGACTTCGGATTCGGAGCTTACTGAATCCTCTCGACACAAATCCCCCGAAAAGCTAATTCTATGGATTCTTGGATCTGATGTCACACATCCTCTTCCTATTAATGACCAAGATCTATTTCATTGTTCGTGACTTCAACGGTTCTCACACCTTGGAAACCCTTGGCCAAATTCCTCCCGAGTACAAAGTCTTCGGACCACTAGATCTATTTCCACGTACCCGCTCATCCAACGGTCCTCATCACTTTGGAAGTTTGACATTTGAGAGTTTGGTGAGTGTCTCTCCTGGTTTCCCCTCCAAACCACGCCGTATCTGTCACCACGTGTATCTAGAGCCTACGACAAGGATTTACTCCATCTTACTGACCTCCAAGGAAACCGTGCGTGTTTCTAGGTCGTCGAATACTCAGAGTCTCGAATAACTGTGGATTTGTGGACACATGTTCCTCCAGTTCAACGGTCCAGATTTACTCCAGGACTACGACATTCAGGAGTTTCGATGCTAGACCTTTCCAAATCTCCCAAAGTAATACTTCGTTGAAATGCTTTACGCCTCCCCTCCTATGTCCGATCAAATGGATGAGAGCCATCCATATTGAATCCCTAGATTGACGGTCCTCGTCGATTAACGACTTCGGCCTTCGACTACTTTCAAGGACTGTGAAGTCACAAGTCTCGAAGTCCCGAGGATGAATGAGCTAGATCCTTTTGGACTAGCGTAGGGTTCCTAGGTCCTGGGTCATATGGAACCTTATCGAATTCTAGGTGCTACACTCAACCTTCTTCTCCAGACCCAACGGCCGTGATATACTTTGGCTCCTCCCGAACAGATCTTTCCCGCTCGTCCTTGAAATACAAGAATCCTTCCTTTTGAGACCTAAATCTCACTATCTTTCTTGAGCTTGAGACTGAGAAAAGTCTCCCGTGCTTTCCTTGCACTCGCTCGCCTTGAGAACCTTTTAACACTTCAGTAAGTGTTGGCCCTACACACTGTGCACGGGTCTCTCCTTCGAGTTTTTATACTCAGACGGGTATATGTGTATTCCTTTCACTAGGATTATAAAAGAGAAACAATTTGAAACTTATAGAATATCAAAGGTTCATTCCTTCAACTATAAAATGCATGCAAAGGCATATAAATTCGAAAGTAGATAACATAACACTCCCCAATTAATTCAGAGATAAGTAAACTCAGACATTCAAAGCATGCATTCCAATCTAAGTGCGTAGGGTGAATGAAACACTTATCTATTACAATTGATAGCCGACCAACTGACTGTGGGTGTTAGCCTCTCCACCCAACCATAGGCTCAGAGGCATTCATTCTTATCACTCTGGCCACCCTCGTGCCAAGCCATGATATCACTAAGGAACCTTTGCAGTTTCTCAGAGGTTCTTTCTCTGTCATAGTCTTAGTGAGTTTTATCAGATGCCTCCTCAACATCAAGCTCGCAGTCTCATGCTCGGGTCCCGTTCTCATGTAAATTCTCAGAGATCTCTTCTCTTTTTCTATGCAATAGCCAGAACAAATTATCAAGCTTCCCGTTCTTCTTTTTAGATAGAGAGCCTCTCCCCCCATTTTTCTTACCATGTGTCTTTTCTTGTTTGTTCTTGCATGTATTCTTTTTCACACATTTTCTCTCTTTTAGGAAGGTTCTCCACCTGTCTTTTTCCTTCTGTTAGAAGGAAACTCAGGCCAGTCTAGGCCTATAGCGAAACATTCCCTCTGTGGTACTTTGAGCTGACATTTTTTTGTCTCCCTCGCCATACCTTTCATGCTTCCATTCATGGAGTAGTTGATTATTTGACCACTAGTCCTTCTTTCCTTAACTGCTTCCTCCTTGGAATCTGGATGAGGTTTATTATTTCAGCAAAGGGAATTTGGGGCATTTGAACTAATGAACCCTCTCTACATTTTCCTCACTCTTTCCTCTAGTGATATCATGGCTATTACTTCGAGGCTTCACCCCCACAGTCATTCATTGGAAATATTTGTAATACATTTACATTTTTCCCATGCCATAGCATGGTGATAATGATTAATGATTAATTACAAGATGGGGGAAACAGGGGTATTACAATCCCCTCCCCCTTAAAAGGGAACACCGTCCTTGGTGCTCTTTCTCAGTAAAACCTATCATGCCTTTCTCATTCAATTGATTCAAAAGTCTTGCCCCTCTTTCTTGGTCAGGTCCCTTTCAGAATCTTGGCCTTCATCACCTGTCTTCAATAATCATGGACAACAAGCATATTAATCACAAATTTCATGCATAAACATTTTACTGTTGCATAAAATTCAAGAGAATTTCATAACTTAGCACAATACTCATTTGTCCATTTCGTGGATTCGTATCCACATGGTTGTCTTATTTTTCTTGGCTCGGCGATTTTGCTAGACATACCCATTGTGTGCATGATCCTAATCAATAGATTGTAAGAATTATCAAAGTCTCCTCTTCCTTGCGGTCACTCACCTTCCAGGCCTAGGCTCAGGCATCCCCTTCTCTTCTATACAGTTCCTTAGGCGATCCATCTTTCCTTGCCAAGGCTTTCTCACACAAGAATAATTTCAGAGACTTCATTGAGCCTTACAATCGAGGTGTCCCTCAGACTTGCTTTGTCGAGGTGTCCCTCCGTCTTGTGTTGCCACAACACAACATATTATAGGTGATCATGGCTTACCATGAGGTTCTCATGTCTCAACAATAGAATCTTTAACGCTTTTTGGCTTGGCAGCCTTCATCTGTCCTCGCTAGACAAATATTTTTCATCTCACCTGTATCATAGGTATACAAAATTATGAGAAATTATCATCAATTTCAAATTCATAATTTTCTTGCAAATATGTTACCCATAGATTTCCACATTCCCCATTTATTTTCAGATTTGTTCTGCACAGGAACCAGATTCACAAGTATGGGACTTTCCTTCCCATAACAGTTTAGCTCAGCATGCAATTGGTCTTCCTTATGGGATTACAACACTACCATATCCAAGACCCTTTCCTTCTTGCCATTTCAACATTCCTCAACCCAAAAAAAATTTAGTTCCCATGCAGATTATATTTTCATTGCACACTTGCAGTGGTTCAATTTTTGTTTTGTAACCGTGCCTACTAACAATCAAATTCATTTGCTCAAAAAGGAAAATACCACTCCTCGTAGTTTGGATCAGCATGAAATTTGGTATTCCTTATGGACTTATAGCATTGAAATATCCCATACTCTTTTCTTCTTGTGCTTTCAACATTCCTCGTAGTTTGGCTCAGCAGGAAGTTTGGTCTTCCTTATGGACTTACAACATTTCCATATCCAAGAATCTTTTCTTCCTGCACTTTCAACTTCAATCAACCAAACAAATTGTTAGTTTCCCATGCACATATATTTTCATTGCACCTTTACGATGACATCACAAGCAATTCTTAAATTTTTCATGCTAACATTCAAATCACGTCTATAAAATCATGAAAGGAAACCTCATTCATTACCTATGCATCATTTCAACATACCAAACCTTTCAAAATGTAGTTCAACATTAAGTGAATTTAATCCAAGGGGAAAATATCCATGGCCACATTCACTTACCATGCTCCCTTGCATTGATTTCAAGTTTACCATACTTATGACAAGCATCTTGCCATGGTGTGTTGGAGTTCAACCAACCTCTTCACCATGTGGACTATTCATCCTCATTCACTCTTACAACAAGACTATGCTTCCTACTACATGATGATCATGATCCTATATCAACACGTATGAAACTAGAAGTTTCTTTTGAATGCACCCAAGCATTCTTCCTTCATTAGTAACCAGGGTGCCAACACTCATGGCCACCCAAAATTTCTCTTTTCTTTAACAGCTCTACATTTCAAGTAGAGTTTTGGAAGGTCCCCATTCCTCAATGGGAAATCCATTGTCTGCCCTTTTTTGTGAAAACATGCAGTCTCCTCAATGTGTTGTCTATGAGCACTTTTGTACATGTTCTTGGTTGCTAGCACCCTCTTTCTAATTTTTACCTCATCAGTAGTGATTTATCAATACTTTTACAATCCCTTCAACGATATTTCAAAAACAACCTTCTCATAATCATCCTCTGCTTGAGGTTGTTCATCGTTGGCAACTATCTTCCTCAATAGCTCCAGTTTCTTTCTATGCATGACATACATCATAAATATATTAGTGGCCATGTAAAATAAAAGAATGAAAGTACTATAGCATATAAATCAATAAATAGTTTCAGATATGTCCTAGCATATCTTTATGCACTTGTCATGTTATCCTCAACGTTTTTGTGAGTGCGACTGATCCAGATTATTTTCGACACGAAATGAGAGCGGAGATATAATAAATAAATGCACAAAGATATCGCGTATATCCAATAAAATAACAGAAATATATCAGAGATGCAACCATAAACACAAAGATACAATAATACACGATTTCTATTAATGAAAGAAATGTATAGAGATTGTAAAAATACAGAGTGAAAGACTCGCTAGAATCGTGGCAGCTTATCTCTGAGAAGAGATGTGACGGCTACTTGCATTCGCAAGAAGACAATTACAATGAGGATTTGAAGGCCTTTTTACAATAAATAGGAATTCCCAAAACCCTAGAAATCCAAAAACCTAACCCTAGGAGATGAAGCGCCAAAATTCATGTGGGCCCCGTTTGGGTAAGTTTGTACATCAACTTCCCGAGTCGTAACTTTTGCATACGATCTCCGTTTTAGGTGTATGATAGCTCATTGGAAAGGTATCATAAAGGAGATTAATTTTAGGGGCCCAATCATGCCTCTGGCTATCATTGAGAACCTTGATCTCGAAAAACCTTCATTTAGGCCCTCAAAATGGCCCTAGAAGTTAAAACCTGCTAAAAATAGTAAATTGCCAAAATTGCCAGAAAATTGTTTTGAGCCAGTCGAAAAAGGTGGGTGGCCACCGATATCCACCTAGATCAGTGACCTCAATTAAACTTTCAATTGTTTCAATATTCTATAGCCAATCATATTCTCATGCATTAAACATTTTCACATACCATCCTTTCAATTTTCTCTTATCCCAGAGAAACATATTAGACAACAAGAAAGGAGTTAAGGGATTCTTCCCTATACTGGTTCTCACAGCTACTCATCTAAGGCTTAAAATTCTATTAAACAGTTCAGAGTTCTTTGGGTGGGGAAAAGTGCTCCTCCCTTTTCCCTTTCTTTGCTTTTGAAATTTACTCCATGTTGGGATTTTCCTTCTCTTTTCCTTGAGCAGCTTTGGTTAGGTCTCACCCTAACCTTTTTGGATACAACACCATGCTTTCATAGAAATTTTTTTGTTTGTTTGTTCATAATGGATCATGAACCTCTACATCCTGCACATTATGCTTTCAATTAGTTAGAATGATCAACCTTCATTCATTTGTTTTAGAATGTAATCCAAGATTCTTATATATATATATATATATATATATATATCAGCTTGTAGCCCACTACTCAATTCTCAACAGTAATTAAGGTTGTGACTTCGTTCTCCTGATAGAGTCTTCACACAGTTCCTCCACAGGAAACTTATTCAACATGCAACTTTCCTTGTTACATATCCATCACTATCTGTGATGGCCTCAACCTTGAGTTAGCTTCAACTTGTTACCAAACATTTCCTAAGGAACATGAACATGCATTTATGTCATGCATCCATCTTTTTTATCCACACCTATTCTGGTTTTTGTTAACTTACCCCCATGATGTACTTAACCATATGCATAATCATAAGATTGTGTGTATATTCCATAGGTATATTTCACAAACCACATACATCCCTACTTTAAAATAAGTCAAGTCAGGATTGTTCACAATCCTTATCATGTGATCCTCAAAGGCATAATCATTTTCCTCTTATGATGACAACAATTTTTTTTTGCTCATTTACTCTTTCATCTACTTATATTAGTCTTTTCTGAGGGATGGGATACATTCCCCTCAAGTTATCATTTCAAACAAAACTTTCATGACTCTTTAGAATAGAGTCAGTCATGCATCCATGGTATTCATTTAATTTTGGCAAGTGCAATTCTTGCCTCACATATCACTCATCAAGGCAACCATATTGTTCCTTTAGTTTACATGCACTTTTACATCATACATGTACATCACTTGCACATTTAATATCATTCATACCTAGTTGGTATTAATATCATGCTTCATATCAAGAAGCTTCACAATGCATTAAATCCATGCACTCAGGCATAATTAAACACAACTAAGAATTCATCATGCAAGCTTATTTCTTGCACCTTTTCCATGTCATCCACACACATGGACATGTAAAACTTCCAAATCCTTCTCCCAAGCATATTCTAGTCATTCTTATGATAACTCTCATAGGGATACTCATCACTGAGATGCTCTCTCTACTGAGAGCTTGCAATCATATTATTCTTGTAAGCATATATACACATATTTGTATATATGTAGGTGCACCTCCTGCACCTTTTTACCTCATTCATTCACATTGATATTTTATTTTCAACATTAGTGTTCTTCAGTGAGAGATTACAGTCACTTATATGACTAGTCTCATAGTCATAATTCATACTGATGTTTCCCTCTCTTCATGGAAATAACCAACCATGGTCACTTTTCCCTTTTCTGGGAATTAGCAATGGTCCCAAAGAACTCCTCTTTATCTTGCTTAAATAGATTATCTCTGCTGCAGGTTTCAGCCATTATAGGTCAAGTAACTAACCTTACTCATTTTCATCAGTTCTATTATCGTGAGCAGTCTCATATACAAGGTTTAATACTTTTATAAGAGCAATAATTATTACTGTTAAGGACTTTATCAATCCATACCAAATTCCTTTAATCACAAGGAATTTTCTATTAAGGTCCTAACACTTGTATAATCAGCCATCTTAAATTTCAGAGGCTCCAACTTCCCATGCTTAGAGGAAGTATTACAAACATGAGTTTATCCATCCTTCGGGCTTAAGATACCCTTGACAAGACCCTACCATTATCATCCATTTACATTCAGGTCTTATCACAAGTGCTTATCAACACATTCCTACTTTGTAGGGACAACCATTAATCCAACAAGTCAACAATTCTAATCCTTATGTTGTTGTCTTTATGCTAAGATTTATGTTGTAAAGTTTTGAAAAAGACAAAAGAGTTCCAATTGATAGTCCTTTTCCTCAAGGATTCAATGCACATAATAAACAATTCTTTTAAAGGTTGAAACATTATTTTTCTTTATTTTTCAACAGGCTCACCTTAGCCTTGATATACTAGTCCTATGACTGGTCTTTGCTCCATCCAGACCTATGTCTAAATCATGCTTTACAAGACAGGTTAGGGAAGGGTGCCCTCTCCCTTAAAGTTTTCTAGCAAAGAAAATCACTTGACTCTTTCATGAGCCTAAGCAGGCCAAATGTTGTTTCCATGCTTTGATACCAATTTATAACACACCCGACCCCTAAATACTCTTTTAAGAGGTGGGACATCATAATTTATTTTTTTCTTAATTAATCAAACCCTCCTTCCAGGTTCTCTATCATGTTTTGCTCGTCCAGAGATCTCCAACCATTGTCTCCATGCTCAAAACCGAGCCCCAAACTGGAATATATGCCCTTCCCAAGTTCTTCATGTGTTTATTGGTCAAGGGCCACATGGTCCTTCTCATACATGTCATCCTGAGTTCACCGAAATCACGGAGCTCCCAACACTCCTAAATCTACGGCGAAGGTTGAACCACCATTAATATGACGATGGATCTTCCTCCACGTTAACGCTTATGCCTATGGGAAAGGTTTGACATTCGATGCTTTGGACCTTTTGGTCTCTCCACAATGCTACACCACAAATCCTCTGGAGTCTCGAAGTCCAGGACTCTTGTAGTCTCGGTTACATCACCAATATCTTTAGCCAAGCGACACATACCAGAGGTTGACACACGGTGAGGGTCAGGGGTGACACGTGACCTCATAAGGGGATGACATGTGTCATTCTCTAACAGGCACAATGGTATTTGAATCATCCAAAACTGCATGACATGCGGCACGTGTAATGCGGGTCCACGTCACATTGAATGATGTCATCAAGCCACGTCATCATAGACTAATAACTGCTCAGTCCTTCAATCTAACGATTTGTAAGACTCCACATAGATCCATAGATATAGGGTTCTCATTACTATGCAGCTCCGGTTTTAGAGCTTATCGAATCCTCTCGACGCAAATCCCCCAAAAATCTAGGTCTCTTGATTCTTGGATTTGGCACCACGCGTCCTCTTCCTATCAAAGACCGAGATCTATTTCGACGTTCGCAACTTCGGCGGTTCTCATACCTTGGAAACCCTTGGCCAAATTTCTCTGGTGTATGAAGTCTCCGGACCACGGGATTGCTTGCCACGTACCCATTCATCCAACGATCCTCATCACTTTGAAAGTTCGACATTCGAGAGTTCGCTGAGTATGTCTCGCGGCTTCCTCTCTAGACCACGCCAGATCTATCACCATGTGTATCTAGAGCCTACGACCAGAATTTACTTTGGCTTACTGACCTCGAAGGAAACCTCACACATTTCTTAGTCGCCGAATACCCGGAGTTCGGGATAACTATAGAGTTTTGGACACGTGTCCCTCCAGTTCAACGATCCAAATTTACTCCATGACTCCGACGTTCAGGATTTTCGACGCTAGACCTTTCCAAATCTCTCGAAGTAAGAATTTGCTGAAGTTCTTAACGCCTCCCCTCCTATGTTCGATCTAACGACTAAGATCCATCCATACTGAATCCCCAGATCGATGGTCCTCGTCGATTCACAACTTCGGCCTTCAATTACTTTCGAGGACTGTGAAGTCAAAAGTCCCGAAGTCTCGAGGTCGAATGAGCTAGATCCTTTTGAACTAGCACAGGGTTCCTAGGCCCTGGGTCATATGGAACCTTATCGAATTCCAGGGGCTACACTTAACCTTCTTATCCAGACCCAACGGTCTTGATAGACTTTGGTTCCTCCCGAACGGATCTAACCCGCTCATCCTCCAAATACATGAATCCTGTCTTTTGGGACCAAAATCTTGCTATCTTTATTGAGCTTGAGACTTAGAAAAGTCTCCCGTGCACTCCTTGCGCTTGCTCGCCTTGAGAACCTTTCAACTCTTCACTAAGTGTTGGAACTGCACACTATGCACGGGTCTCTCCTTCGATTTTTTATACTCAGAAGGGTATATGTGTATTCCTTGCACCAACATTATAGAAGAGAAACAATTTGAAACTTACAGAATATCAAAGGTTCATTCCTTCAATTATAAATGCATGCACATGCATATAACTTCTAAAGTAGATAACATAACACTCCCCAATTAATTTAGAGATAAGTAAACTTAGATATTCAAAGCATGAATTTCAATCTAAGTGCACAGAGTGAACGAAACACTTATCTATTACAGTTGATATCCGACCAACTGACTGTGGGTGTTAGCCTCTTCACCCAACATATGATCAGATGCATTCATTCTTAGCACTCTGGCCACCCCCGTGCCAAGCCATAATATCACTAGGGAACCGTTTCGATTTCTCAGAGGTTCTTTCTCTGTCACAGTCTCTGTGAGGTTTATCAGATGCCTCCTCAGCATCAAGCTCACAGTCTCCTTCTTGGGTCGCATTCTCCTGTAAATTCTAAGAGATTTCTTCTCTTTTTCTATGCAGTAACCAGAACAACTTATCAAGCTTCCCGTTCTTCTTTTCAACTAGAGAGCCTCTCCCCCCCTTTCTCTTACTATGTGTATTTTCTTATCTGTCCTTGGATGTATTCTTTTGCACGCCTTTTCTCTCTTTCAAGAAGGTTCTCCACCTATTTTTTTCCTTCTGTCAAAAGGAAACTCAGGTCAGTCTGGGCCTATAGAGAAAACAACCCTCTGTGGTACTTCGGGCTGACAATTTTCTATTTCCCTAGCCAAACCCTCCATGCTTCCATTCATGGGGTAGTTGATTGTTCAACGACTATTATCTCAGCAAAGGGAATTTGGGTCATTTGAACTAATGAACCCTCTCTACATTTTCCTCACTCTTTCCTCTAGTCATATCATGGCCAATACTTTGAGGCTTCACCCCCACAGTCAGCCATTGGCAATATTTGTAATACATTTACATTGTTCCCATGTCATAGCATGGTGATCATGATTAATGATTAATTACAAGCCCATGGAAATAAGGGTATTACAATCATTATTCTATTATTTATAAAATAGTGGATTGCTACAACAATATAGTGTTGTAGCATTATAGTGAAAAGTTTTCAAGGTTGTATTTAATGCAAAATGAGAAGCACGTGGAGGTGTTTCCTTTTCCATTGGTTTTGCAATAGTATTTTTGAAGTGTTATTTTGCTGACAAAAATTATGATGTCGGGAGATATTTTCATCTAGGTTGTGTTGGTAAGGTTTGAAAAACAACCTTTCAATGTCATTTTTGAGTCTTTTTTGCATTAAAAGTTTGTTTCTGTGTCACTTTAGAGTCATTATGCATTGTATTAGCATCATTATGAGTCTTGATGCTGCTAGCATCA
Organism: Picea engelmannii; assembly: GCA_009831015.1. Taxonomy (NCBI): domain Eukaryota; kingdom Viridiplantae; phylum Streptophyta; class Pinopsida; order Pinales; family Pinaceae; genus Picea; species Picea engelmannii. Next base: position 792,634 of record ML778792.1, read on the forward strand.
TATTGGCAATGCAATTTAGCTCATCATTGTCATTTTAGAGTCTAGACAATGAAGTTTTACATTGTGTTTCCATCTTTTGAGTGTTATATTACTTTATTTTGCGTTATTTTAACATCAAAGTTGTATTGTTAATGTTTTATTTTATTTTATTTTGATTAATTGGGTTATTATCGATTACTCAATTATTTTTATTGATTTACAATTATCGATAATTTATAATTATAATTGTAATTGTTATTAATTTTGTTAATATTGATTTAATTATTATTAATTATTTTGATTATTATTAATTATTTAATTATTGTTATAAAAAATTATTATTTTTTATAATTATCACTTTTATGATATTTAAATATTGATAATTAATGCCTATTATAAGCCTATTTCATAGTGTACTAATCTTGAGAGTAAGAACAATGTATATATAAATGCACAAAAGTGATACTTTTGACTAGATTCACAACCATTTGATGAAGAGCAACACACTTAGTTTGAAGGGATTCTATTTTCCTCTTTTGATTGTGCAAGGTTTCAGAAAGGAAGGCATAGTTTCTTCCTAGGAGTGCATCCTACTAGTCATAGAGAAAATTTGTAATAAAATCTTCTTGTCTTCTTAGAACTTTGTGTATATTAGTGGTTTAAGATAGTGGACATCTCCCAAACTACAAATGGCCCATTCCGAAGGCATTACGAAACAACTGCAAATTTCCCCTGCGACTTCTCACAAATTCCACTATCAGACTAGCATGACCATTAACAAGACCATTTTCCAACATTCCCTCATAAAAGTGACAATACCGCAAGAGACTTTCAAAATCAGAGTTTATTCCACATAAACTTGGTATACTAACCTTTTTCTTTCTAGCACATAATGAGAGGCACACAAGACTCTTCACGAGAAATAAAAAGAATTGAGCCATGATGTCAGGCCACCCATACCAGTCTAAAAAGTGTCCAATTCAAAAACCACCAACTCGCCAAATAAGACGTTCGAGCGAACCAAAATCCCATGAGAAATAAGTAGAGCTCATCTCAATACTAAAGGAAAGAAAAACCCAATTCAACCTAGAATGAAACATAGAAAGAAACCACAAAGTGTCCCCTACTTGCATTCTAGAATAATCCACCAAATTCATTTTATTTGTCTATCAAAAATATCTATTTAATTCTAATTTAGTAGAATGCCATTATTCCTTAAATTTCCCATAAATATTAATACAACCACATTATAAAAAAAGTTGATATAAATAGATCTATGTTATTAGTTTAAAAATGTGAAAATTCCCATAAATATTAATACAACCACATTATAAAAGTAGTTGATATAAATAAATCTACGTTATTAGTTTGGAAATATAGAAATAGAGTAAATAAACATATATCAACTATTATAATGTAGTTGTGTTAATATTAAATATTAATTAAAATTTTGAATTATACTTATAACAACTATTCATATTAAATATTAATCAGAAATTTGAATTATACTTATAACAACTACTCATATTAAATATTAATTAGAATTTTGAATTGTACTTATATCATAAAAACTTTTATAATATGGTTTTACTAATAATACATATTTATTTTATAATATGGTTTTATTAATAATAAATATTAATTGGGATTTTGAGTTGTGAGGGTGCGCACTAGATAGTCATAAACATAACAATAATACATGACTAGCACAGCCGCTAACTCGTGGCTGAGAACGCCTAAAGGTCAGCTAAGAATGAGTGTCATAAAATCCTATTTAATCATTTAAACGTGACAATTGCATATCCTTACAGTAATTTTTTAATGTAATTAGGTAAATGTTAAAAAGTAAACATGTTAACGGATGTCTTGATAAATGCAAGAAAGTTATGAACAATAAATCTGACGCATTGATTTTGGAGGACAACTAAGAATATGTCAGCGTCTTCAATGCATAGCCATCAAATTAAGGTTTAAAATTAAATAAGGTTAAAATATCATTAAGTGTGCCCATTGTTAATAGATGTACGCCTTTAAAATTGAAATTATTGAGAATATATTGCATAATGACCACTCGAATATCATTCGTTGGCGTTGGCGTTGTCATCCGGTGCATCATTTTTATTTTTATTTTATGTCTGAATGACGCAAAATATGATTTACTGGGGGCTTCATGATTTACGTCACGTTTAGGTTGACATAGCATCATAGTGTTTGGGCAAAACAATATGGTGTGTCCATTTTAATGTTAATGAGGTTCGTAGGGTGCTTGATAACGGTTTTTAATCACAAAGCTCAACCATGGTTGGAAATTTTGTACTACCCATTACCTCCGGTCTAGCTTGTGTAATCATTAACCACAGGAGTTCCATATAAGGTTTCCTGGTCACTTAGTCGTCTCACATATCTCCCACACTTTCTCCTTTGCCCCCTGTCGCTATCGCTATTTGTCTCGGCTCAAAAACATGGAATCCAAAAGAGATCTTCAATTGAAGATCGATGAGAATGGTTGGGTTATTCAAATCAAGGGAAGTCTCGATCTACAGCAGCAAGAACAAGAAGTGAAGGAGTTGGCTGTGTCCGTGTTTAATGTGCCCAAAGAGTTATTGGCAGTGAAACCTGAAGCATACACTCCTCAGTCGATTTCTATCGGCCCCTATCACCACTGGAGATCTGAGCTCTATGACATGGAGCGTTACAAACTTGCAGCTGCTCGCAGATTTCAGAAAAGAATCAACGGACGCAAGTTTGAGTCCGCCGTTGTGGAGGAGTTTAAGAAGCACCAATGGCGAATCCGGAACAGCTATCACAAGTTTCTTGATTATAAGGAAGAAACCTTGGCGTGGACCATGGCTCTGGACGCAGCCTTCCTTCTCGAGTGTTTGCAGTTTTATGTCAGGCAGGCCGATGAAAACTCTGACCTGGACGTCAAGCAACTGGGACGAGTCCTAGATCCGACTGGCACAAGCGCTGCCCACAATTCCATTTTGAGAGATCTGATGATGCTCGAAAATCAATTGCCGCTCTTTTTATTGCAAAAGCTTTTGGAGTTGCAGTTGGGTTCTAAAGCCAAGGCAGAGGAGAGACTCTGCACTCTGCTAAGGCTTGTGTGCCAGGAATTATCGCCTTTCACCTTCAAGCTGCCTGAGGATTCGAAGATCCATACAATAGAGAGAGGCCATGTCCTGGAGGTGCTGTACTACGCCATCGTTCCTGTTTCTAACAATCAAGATCCAAATATTTCAAAAGAGGAAGAAAAGGAAGACGCGATCCTTCCTGTTTCCAACAATCAAGATCCAAATATTCCAAAAGAGGAAGAAAAGGAAGAGGCTGTTTCAGAGGATAAGTCAAGCCTTACAAGAGCCTTCAATTTGCTATGGACTGCTCTCACCTCTTTAAACGCTGATCACATACGATTTGTCACGAACTTGACTCGGCGAGCGCTCAACGGGAGGGCTGTGCAACTCGTGATGAAGTTTCCCTTATGTCTTCTTTCTACTCTTGGGAACCTCGCTGCTCTGAGAGAGTTGAAGAAACCCTTGGTTCTTCTTGTGAATAAAGATGCCACCAAAACTGAGGAGGAGGGAAAAGGGGAGGCGAAAGAATCATCTTTTAAACTCATACCGCCCACGCGAGACGAACTGGCTATTCCATCTGTGGCAGATTTATACTCTGCAGGAGTCAAATTCGCTCCTACCGACGGCGATCTCACCTCAATACAATTTGATGAGAAGACTGCGACACTTTGCCTTCCAAAAGTAAAGTTGGACAGCAACACAGAGGTGATCCTGAGAAATCTGGTGGCATTCGAAGCTTCGGCGGCACCGGGTGCGATGGTTTTCACACGATATACCGATTTCATGAACGGGATGATCGACACCGAAGAGGATGTGAGATTGTTGAGACAAAGTGGAATTATTAACAACCACCTCCAAAGCGACGGAGAGGTTGCGAGCCTCTGGAACAGCATGGGTAAGTGCGTTCGGCTGACAAAGGTTCGATATCTGGACAACGTTATAGAGGATGTGAATAGATATTATAATAGAAAATGGAATGTTGTGGTAGTGGAATTCGTCAACAAACACATATTTGGGTCGTGGGAATTCCTATCTCTGATAGCTGCAGCGATACTTTTGGTCTTCACTTGCTTTCAGGCCTTTTGCTCTGTCTATGATTGCAAGAGGTGGTTAAGCAATCTGCAAGAGTAGAGGTTTAAGGTCAGACTATAGGTACGCGCCAGATTCTTGCCGTTGGTTCAAGTGTGTTCATAATGTTGAAAGCTGTACACCAATCCATTCAGAGCTGCCACTTCTAATGGTTTTCTAAGATTCCTCTTTGTTTGTTCGTTCGTCCTTTGTTCTCTGTGTTGCTAGTTTGTTTGTGCGTTCGTCCGTCCTTTGTTCTCTGTGCTGCGGTTAGATTATATGCGTATAAGCTGCATTCTAGCTTTTAGATCGAGAATGATACCCTTAATTCGGATAATCATCTAGAGAATGCCATTTGGATCCAGCCACAAAAGTAAGGTTATTTAATCCGAAAGGTTTACACTTAATAATTGATAATGAGTAAATTTAATAGGTTGTTAGTGCTTAATTAATGGTTGTAATTTTAATCACTAACTTCCTCACTATTATAAAAGCATCAATTTACATGTTTATTTTTTTATTTTTTACTTGATCATATTTACTAGCACAGCCGCTAACTCAAGAACGCAGAAAGGTATCGGCTGAAAACCCGTGCCCCCAATATAAACCGTATGCGGTAATCTGTCTGTGGTAATATGAAACGTTTGGCTGCACGGTTTAATCCTACTTAATCATTTAAACGTGGCATTTACATATCCTTACAATAATTTTTTAATGTGATTAGGTAAATGTTAAAAAGTAAACATGTTAACGGATGCCTTGATAAATGCAAGAAAATTATGAATAATAAATCTGACCCATTGATTTTGGAGGACGACTAAGAATATGCCAGCATCTTCAATGCATAGCCATCAGATTAGGGTTTAAGGTTAAAAAAGATTAAAAGATCATTAATYGTGCCCATTGTCAATAGGTGTAGGCCTTTCTGATTTTACCACAATTTTGCGGCTGTACTACTGGATAGCTCAGCGACAAAGTCATTGAAGCACCAGCTTGAATCCAAACAGGGATGGAATTTGACAGGCCCGTCTAATTTTGTTAATTTTTTTTATACTATCAACATCTTTCATTAAAACTCGTCAAAACAGTTTCGCTAAAACTGGTCAAAACCAGTACTGGGGTTGTTGAAACTGATACTGAGTTGTTAGAACCGTCATAAATACTATCGACATTTTTCATTAATATTGGCCAAAACTGTTTCATTAGAGTTGGCTAAAATCAGTACGGGATTATTAAAACGGATATTGGATAATTAACTGTCAAATTTAATAGTTTTGAAATTCCAACCGTCAATCTAATAACGCCAAATCTATAATCAACTTGAATCTCCAATGAGTTAAGCTCAAGGAAATGGGAATACCGAGCTCATGCAAATGGGAATACCGGTATCGTTATATACAACTTCTTTTATCGTGTAAATTTTGAGGTTATAATATCATTATATACAGCTTTTTCTTGTCTCTTTCGATTTCCTGTAAGTTTTGAAGTTATCATATTAGAATCTACATAAACATATGGAGTATACTGGTAGTGATTGGGTTGAAGACCAAACCATAAAAAGGCCATACTCCGTTCAAACATGGAAACTTGCTCCGATCAAACATGGATACAAGTAACGCCACCTTGAATTTATTAGAGCATTATTATTCATGTACCTCTGTCCATAAATGCTTAGAAAGTTTGTATACATTGACTGGAGATCCCTTGCCTTAATGATCGCAGAATTATTTACGAGAACTATGTGAAACCACTAATATACACAGGGTTTTAAAGAGACAAGAAGATTTTATTACAAACAATAGGAATTCAATTTTCTCTGTAGGATGCACTTCTAGAAAGAAACTAGAAATAATCAACATGCCTTCATTTATGAAATTTTGCACAATCAAAAGAGAGAAATATAAGAAATATAAGATCTTAAAGTTGAGTGTGTTGCTCTTCATTAAATGGTTATGAATCTAGTCAAAAGTATCACTTGTGTGCATTTATGCATATATGGTTCTTACTCTCAATATTAGTACACTATGAAATAGGATTATAATAGGCATTAATAGTCAATATTTAAATATCATAAAAGTTATAATTATAAAAAATAATAATAACCAATTTATAACAATAATTAAATAATTAATAATAACTAGATAAATATTAACAAAATTAATAACAATTATAATTATAATTATAAATTACCATAATTGTAAATAAATAAAATTAATTGAGTAATCAATAATAACTCAATTAATCAAAATAAAATAAAATAAAACATTAACCATACAACTTTGATGTTAAAATGACACAAAATAAAATAATATAACACTCAAAAGATGGAAACACAATGTAGACTTCATTGTCTAGAATCTAAAATGACACTAATAAGCTAAATTACATTGCCAATATGATGCTAGGAGGACTCATAATGATGTTAATACAATCCATAACGACTCTAAAGTGACACATAACCAAAATTTTAATGCAAAAAAGACACAAAAATGACAATGAAAGGTTTCTTTTCTAACATTACCAACACAACTTAGATGCAAATATCTCTAGACATCGTAATTTTTGTGAGTGAAATAACACTTCAAGAAGTTCCCATCAAAAATACTATTGCAATAATAACTTTTCACCGTGATGCTAAAAACTATATTGTTGTAACAATCCACTATTTTATAAATAATAGAATAATGATAAACTTCTAATTATATCTAAGATATGTCATGGTGGATAAAACTCATAGGAAATAAAGAATGGAGTGGAGCCAACAAAAATATGTTGGAATACAACATGATGCACAATATTGAATGAATGTGTATTGTTCATCAAGAACTCAATTCTATTATAAGTTTATCAAAACATGCAATTGTGTGTATTATATTATAAATGTAGATATATTCATTACACTTTATTTTTATGTTTGTAGATGGAATATGGAGAAGTCTAAGAAAATCAAGCTAATAAATAAAACATTGCAAATAACTTAAGTAAGATATTCTCTGCAAGTGATAGATAAATGAGGAAAAGAAGAAAACCAATGACTCACAACAACTTCAGTGATGAATATTGATCATTATGATTGAATGTTATATCATTTTATATTTTTAAATGTTTGTTTGTAAAATTCAAAAAAAATGTTTAATATATATATTATCCCATTCGATATGGGGATGGGTTACCAATAATTGCAACAATTATTAAATCAGACATTTTTTAAATAATCATCTTTTATGTTGTTCCATTTTATATGAAAGATGGTTCCCTATTATATTGTAGGGAATGTTATTATAAAACTCTATATTATCGACTAAATATATTATATGGGTGTTTTATATTATTACCATGAATAAATGTTTAAAAAAATATTATTATAAAAATAAAAATATTATTTTAATAAAGCCAAGAAATGAGAAGTACAGGGAAAATTATGGTATTGAAACACATAAGTGAATTTTCATCAATTGTATTCATTAGAGTGTTATCGTCAATGATACACACTCGTGGGTTTTAATTATCTATAGGTATTGATGCATTGAAATATTGATGCGTATTAATGCATGTTCAGTATATACACACTAACATGCACATAATTTTATCACACACCAATGCATCTAACTTGTATAAGCACCAATGCTCCTTGTATATATGAAATCCCCATTGCGATCTAAAAATTACAAGCATCATTACATGTACTATGTAAGGGTGTGTTCGTAATTAATGGAGGACTAGTTTTTAAACCTATAATAAGCACACTAGTGCTCTAAAATACAATGTTAGCAACATGATCTTCGATGATATAGTTGTTATTGTCATAGTGTTATCATTGCAATTACCATTATTAAGATTTCACAATGCGCAACGATATATAATACATCAATGCTTAACCATATAAATCTAAATCATAACAACACTTGAAAGTTTATAAGAAACACAAATATGTCTTAAATATGGATGCACCAATATTGCAATATATATTAAGCATTGATGAAAAAACCTATTTTCCTTATAATGTCTCAATTAATGGATGAAGATTATATCTTTATAATGTCTCAATTAATGGATGAAGATTATATCTTAGTGAATTCACAACATAACCTTTGTATTATTATCATAGTTTGTAAAATTACTTATCGCTTTTGAATATCATGGATTATAGCATGTCATTCTATATAAGTGGAACAAACTCATATATACAATGTGTATATCAAATCTTAACCACCGAAGGTATTTTTTTGGATAAAATAATATTTCATATCAACCATATAAATATCACATAAAAATATAAAAAAGATGCAACTTCAATATCATATTTATTTTCCTTTGAATGACGTAATACTTCATATCAACCATATGAATATGCAATAAAAGTATAAAAAAGATGCAACCTCAATATCATATTTTTTTTTCACATGGTATTATTTTGGATGAAATAACACTTCATATCAGCAATAAATATCCAATAAACGTATAAAAATGATGTAACCTAAAAAAATGATGCATATTTCCCCATATTCAACAATAAATATCCAATAAACGTATGAAAATGATGCAACCTTAAAAATGATGCATATTTTTCCCATATTGAGTGGTCCTTTCTAGCGCATTTGGTTCTGGATTTATTCACGACACTATGTATTAATACAATAATACATCATATAGATTTTAGTATCACACTAATGCCGTATGTACTTTACATTGATACTAATTATGATGGACGTTTTTTTTTTTCAATAGTAGATATTGTGGGAAACTCACTCGATACTTTCCCACTTCATGGATGATATGAGGTGTTAAATCGCAATTCCAAGGACACAAGGCTCGAACCTGTAACCTCTCCCCAAACCGAGAGAATATATGCACGTCTCACCAACTGTGCTATCCCATGGGACTTTATTTTTACGATGAACTTATCTCAACGATTTAAACATTATCATTCGATTTCCATGAAAAAATCTCCATTCAAAGGATTTTTTTTTATTAATTTAAACATATCATTCCATTTGAATGAAAAAATCTTCATATATATTAACAAAAACCATACCATATTTTGCTATATAGTTAAAGGATATTCATTTTCCAAAACCACGTAGTCATTGTTCATTAAAGTGAGTTTTATAAGCTATCTTAACCTTAATATTTTTTCTAATGTAAGGACCTAATTTTAAATTAAGCCTAAAATACTCATAAATTTAAACAGATAAAAATTACTTCTAATTAATTTCTTTCATTCATCATATAAGTAGTAGAAATTCATATAAGCAGCAAAAATCTAAATAACAACATGCTAATAATTTTTAAATAACCATTACATATTCATGAGAATGAGTAAAACAAATACGTAAATTAAAATACCTTGGTCTGATGCTAACCTTCCTCTTGTCTTGTTGACCTTCCTGCTACTTCCGCTTGTCTTGTTGACCTTCCTGCTGCTGCCTTGCCCAACTTGATGCCACAGACCAACTCTGCCCAATCCGTGTTTCCACCTTGCCAACTAGGACAACTTCCTAGCTCCAGGATACCATATGGATATCCTGGCCCCTGTGCCCAAAACCCCCAGCAAACCGGTGCCCCCTGTACTAATTCTTCCCGACTACAGAACTCAACTCCCCTGTGCAAATCCCAGAGAACCTTCCAAAAATGATCCCCCCAAAACAAGTAGAATGATAATCCCCTTTATTTCGTAAACCTCCTCCCCTCATATCCCTCCTTCACCGCCCTTTCTCCTCATTTATTTCCTTACCTACACATTCATTATTTTATCCTATTATTAATGCTCCTTATCCAATTATTAATGTTCCTTATCTGATTATTAATGCTCCTTATCCCCTCGGTATACATAATCCTTTAATTTAAACAATTAAATTTATTAACCCTTTTAAATTTAACACCCATGTCAATGAATGTAACAGGTAATTAATTAATCAAATTATAACAATTAATTAATTAATAAATATTTAATTAGTATCATTATACCAATCTTTGTTTAGTTAATAACATGTTAGAAAAATTAATTACCTAATAAATTTTACTTAATAATCCCTAAGCATATATTCAACTAGGGTTGTTACATACACCCACCCTTCAGGAAACTTCGCCCCGAAGTTATGGTATCTTATGGTCAAAGGAAAAGAAACATGGTTCACACATTCATAACAATTAACCGATATTAACAGTAAGTAAGTCAAGAAAACTCATACATAATAGTGTATATGTACAAGAAATGCATTTGTAGCTAGTACATACAAGTCTCGTGCATGTACTAATAATCAAAACTATCATTCTTTAGTAATTTATGTATGCATTCAATCCAGTCAGCAAGACTAGTCTTTTATAAAAGACAACAAACCAATCAATTGTTTGAGAAACCCTTTAATTACTATTATCCAGTTCAACAATTTTTATTTAGACAACTGTGGTTTAGTTACGTAATTATGAATATTCATATATACACATTTTTTTTTTTTAAGGGAAAACATTAAATTCCACCACAAGACAGATCTCCATACCTTCTCAACTATTACTACTCATCCTTCCTCCCTAACCTACTTCCATCTCCATTCCTATCCTCCCTCTGCTAGACTATCTTGGAGAGTCAACTATATTGACCTAACTCCAAATAGAACCCGTAAGTGGAAGTGTCGCGATATCGACCAAGCTTCCCTAGCAGGTATCTGAGAGTCATCATCACACGTCTTGGGGAGTGTGAACTAACACCGTCCTCCCATGACTTCAAGGTTTGGAGGATACACGGTGGGAAATGCCTGCACCCCTCCTAATCATAACTAGGGTCCACACCCTACAATGGAATATACAATGGCACCGTGTTGCTGGGGGTTTTGTCATCGTTTATTTGGTTTTGGGTAGTGTCATCACCTGAAATCCTGAACTGGTCCACATATCATAGCAATGCATCCAAACCAATATAATTTCACATACAATATTCATACTTGTCCCACTAGACCTTACTATACCTGGACTATACTTGTCCCACTAGACCTTAACTTGGTTTACCAGACGGTTCCTGAGCTGTCGGACTCTACGGTCCAATATGCGTAACGTTTCTATTGTGAGGGTTCCCACCACCGATACCTACAATTCCTTCCAATTTAGTTTATGTGATTCATCAACAACATAATGACGTAAAACAGATACATGAAATACATTATGAGTTTTATGCAAGTGGAGTGGCAGTACGAGACGATATGCAACGGGTCCAATTTTCTCTTAGATTCTGAATGGTCCTATAAATCGAGGTGACAACTTTGTCCCCTTCCCGAACCGTATGGTACTCTTATTAGGCCTGATGCGAATGAAAACCTGGTCTCCCACTTCATAACTTTGGTTGGTCCTGTGTGCATCCGCATAAAGTTTCTGCCTATCCTGTGCTTCCTTTAGTCTTTGCCTAATCTGAATCACCCATTCCTCCATTTCTTGAATCAATTCTGGCCCAACTATTACTCGGTCTTCTAGTCTATCCCAACTCAATGGCATTCTGCATGGCCTCCCATACAAAGCTTCGTAGGGTGGCATTCCGATGGAGCTATGAAAACTGTTATTGTAGGCAAACTCTACCAAAGGTAAGTACTTCTCCCACTGGGTTTGATTATCCATGACATACATCCTAAGCATGTCTTCCATGACTTGATCTACTCTCTCAGTTTGCTCATCTGTTTCAGGATGATAAGTTGTGCTTAAGTTCAACTGAGTCCCCAACGCTGACTGTAAACTTGTCCAAAACCTAGAAGTGAATCTGGAGTCCCTATCTGAAATGATCTTCTTAGGTATCCCGTGCAAACGGATAACCTTTCTTACAAACTGACGCAGACGCACCCTCAGAGGCACATCTTCTCACATGACCTTATCTTTTTACTCGGCCCGAAGAACTGAAAAGCTCTTCTAATTCCCTATTAAGAATTTTTTCCACACCCACAACAACTCTCCAAATGACCTCCCTTAACGATCGGGAAATCAGCGTTGGCCTCTTTTCTTTGTGATCGGGTTCCCGCTATTGGGATCTTGACAGCTGGCTCCCACTCATCGGGGTATCGCGTTTCGCGATTCCAAAGTGCACAAATAACTTGTCACTGGGATCTCCGATATCCCGATGACTCAATCCCCGATCAACGACTTCTTCTTGGGACTTTTCCCGATGACGCTGATCGCTGCCACGCGTCCTTCCAGATGGACGGTCCCGATTCCTCCGGGATTTCGAGACTTTCGATGTTCCAACTCCTTTGTCCTCAGGAACTCCGATTTTTCGATGCCAAATATGTCGACGATCGCTCGATCTCCACCATGTGTCTCCACCAACGGACGGTCCAGATCCTTCCGGGTTTCGAGACTTGGAATGTTTCGATTTCCTTGTCCTCGAGAATCCTGATTTGCTGATGACTGCTATCCCGATGGCTAAACCTCGTGCAACTCCTGTCCAATCTGACGGCTGTCGGGTATTTTTCCCAGATCTGACGGCTCATATCACTTCTTCTGCGCACCTACTCCAGAGGCTAAACTCTGTGCAACTCCTCCCGATCCAATGACTTACGGGATTTCTGAGTGAGATCCGACGGTTGACGGTCTCCTCCTTCTGTAGGCTCCTCTTGAGCTCCTCCTGGATGTGGAAATCAATGATCCAGATCTCTCTCCTCCACCGATCCGACGACTGTTGTGCTCTCCTGAGCTTCTCAAATGCTCAGACCCCTAAAGGTTTTGATCTTTCTTCTCCCACAAATGGAGAATGTTTAGATGCCCTCCTGGCTCCTTTTTCTCCAACAACCTCTGGCTTAGCTTTCAGGGTGTTCAGTAACCCTGAGAAGGTTCCCTTAGCGGACCCTTCCTCTAACTTCAGAACTCAAAGAGTTCTTTTCTCCTCTGTACCTGTCTGCACGCTTACTCGATGCCCTCCTGGCAGAGTATCCTTCCACAAAACGTTCAACAGTTTGTTGGCAGCCAATTCAATTTTTTTTCCATTTCCCTATAAGATGCCTACATCTATGTCTCCTGAACTTCAAATTATCGTCGCATTTTACAAATAGACAATATTTTCATTTCTTGCGATACTTGCAAATTGGTCTCGATTTAGTTTTCACGACTGTAAGCGTGAAAACTCCTCTATCGTTATTTGAACTGTCATGGTCTTTTATTGATATTTTGAGTGGCAATTTACCTTTGGTTTATCATGTGGCTGAAAAGATTTTTCAAACTTTGCCTATTCTTACTTTAATTGCGCAACTTGATTTTTATTTAATTGGTAAAGCATTGAGCATATGGAGACTTGCCTAGTCATTGATTTACATATGGGTCATGGTTTGTTTTTGTTTTTATGTATATAATGTGATCCTTATGATAAAATTTATAAGCTATTGGCTTATCGATTTCATGAAATCAATTGTCACCATGTTTTAAAACCTTTGATCAGAATATTTGATTATGCAATGGCGCGTTGGTTAAACATTTGGGTTTTGATTTAACGTTGAATGACAATGGTTGGAATTATTACAATGGCACATATTTAACTTTTGGTCGATTTCACATTGAACATTCATGGTTTCAAACAATACATTGGCGCATTGATATGTCATCCACCGTTTGATTCTTGGGTTGGCCGATTAATATGGTTTGAACGATGTCATGATTGATTGAACAACGTTGTACTTTGCCATTGCTGCTATGGATGGCGGTGGATAATCCCACCACCCTCACACGCGTACATTAATTTGTTTCCCCTTTGATTGTTCGCAGCTGTTAGCCCAAACGATTTTGCTCTTGTGTGTTGTTGTTTTCAATCCAAACCCTGACCATGTGCCCACACCATGGCTCCAGTCATAAGGGCTGAACCCAATGGTAGCCAGGCTCTGTTGATGTTCGACAGTGCTTACAGTGACCTTGAGGAATTCGGATGGCTCCCGTTCATACAAAAGTTTGATGGCTTTAACCCTTACGTGGCTCGACAGTTCGCATTAACCTTTGATAGCTGTCGAGCCAAGGTTGGGGATGTCCAGTTGGAAATTAACGAACAATTTCTCAGTTTGGCTACCGGTCTGCCTGCCACTGGACAAAAATGGTCCAAAAATTGCAAAGTGGAAGAGGTCCCGTGGACGTTGCTCTTCCAGTCGCGTAAGGTTAGCTCCTGCGACAAGGGTTTGCCTGTGAACATGCTCAAGCAATGTTGGCATGATTTGTTGATGTTAGTCAAACAATTTATCACCTGCAAGGGTCGTTATGGTTTTGTTTTCTTATATCACCTTCGTTTACTTATGGTTTTCATGGGATACGAGCTTAATATGCCTTATTACTTGCATAGGAGTCTGTTTAAAATGTCTAAAAGATACAAACAGAACTAGGTCGATAGCAGCCTTTTTCACTTTGGGTTGATTAAAATGATTGTTGTTTATCATTTGGGGTTACACCGAGACTATTGGAATGATTTTCTTACTCGCAATAATTTTGAGGATTCAAACCCACCACAGGTTGACAAACCTGTGGTGAGCGAGGGCAAGTCTGTACCTCCGGTACCCTACAGTGTTATGTTGCCTAAACCCTTACCCGAATCACCTCCCGACCTACCCCACTCTATGACCAAGGATGTCGAAACTGTTAAACTCGTGGCTAAAAGGCCTAAAGCCAAACCTACTGCGAATTCCAAAGGCAAAAAGAGCGCCTGATTAATCTCTCGCATGGCAAGAAACAAACCGAAATATCCTGTCAACCCTGACCCTATCATTTTGAGTGAAGATTCCGACTCGGAGGTGGAACGTTATATGGCAACTGAGTATCCCTATTCGGAAGGTCTTTGTGCCAAACCTGCATACGATTTTGTGAAAAACCTACCACCTTGCTTGCAAAACGACCCTAATTACCCAGGCATTAAACTGCCTTATGAAACCCCCGGTGATTCGTCAAAACCCTCCCCTGCTCTACCTCAACCAGCTGTGCCACCCTGTGATTAGTGTGGATCGTGGTTAGAAAGGTATTATCTTGATGTACCAATGCTACAGTCCAGAATTCATTTGCTGGAGGATCAAGTTGCAAGGCTTACCAGTCAAAAGGCTAAATTGCAATCCACTGATAAGAAACAGAGGACAACAGGTTCTATTTTGTTTAAGAATGTGGAGTCGGCTACA
>ML778792.1:821748-845189 GCA_009831015.1 Picea engelmannii
ATCATACACAGGGCAGACTTGGAGCGTTTCCAGGTCAGTTTTCCATTTGTTTGTTTAGATATATGTGTTTAGTATATTAGATTGTTTAATTTCAGTAAATATATTAGATCATTTAATTTCAGTAAATTTTATTTCTTATTCATGAAATGTAAAAAAAATCAAAAAGATTCCTGGCTGTCTTAGGGCAGAAAGCAAAAGAGTTTTACAGGTTTTATTCAAATCTGCAAGTTGTAGATATTGTATATTTGTGAATAAGTTGTAATCCAATTAGTAATTAGATATTTAATTGCTAGATTTAGTGTAATAGTAATTAGTAGATTGTATATAATAGTTAGAGTAGTTTATATTTAGTTTTAGTTTAATTTAGTAGTTTGTTTTAATTAGATTAGTGTATTAGTTTGTTTTATTAGTTTTATTAGTTTTAGATAGTTTAGTTTGTTTTATTTGTTTTAGATAGATTAGTTAATTTAGATTAGTTTTCTCTTTGGTTTTCTTAGGATCTTAGATCGGCCAACGGAGCCGTTAAGCCCGTCAGGGTGGTTCATTCCAAACGGCTTGGGTTATTAGACAACCCCGGACCGGTTCCACTCTCTCAGTTGACGGACAGTCATTTCGCCAGTCAACACAGTTCTTTCTCCTTTCGTGCACTCCTTTCACTTGCTCTATGCCCTCCTGGAAGAGCTCTACAGAACCCTCAATGATTCTGTTTTCTTTTTCCTGAACTTCTCAATAGAATTCCTTCCTCTGTGCACTCCTTTCAATGGCTCAATGCCCACCTGGCAGAGCTTTACAGAACTCCTCAGAGCTTCTTTCTTCTTCTTCAACTCTCAGTAGAGTTCTTCCAACTAAACCTTGTGCCTATGCTCAATGCCCACCTAGCAGAGCTTTACAGAATTCACAGCAGAATTATGTCTGCAACTGTGTCTCTCATACAAAACCTTTCCTCCTGAGGTACTCAACAACCTTGAGGTCTTCCTCCTGAGTTGTTGACTCCAGTTCTTGTGCCGTAGCACGTCTTTGTCTGAACCCGCAGTGTTCATAAGTGTAACCTCTGTGCATGGCTCTTAGCACCCGCAGCGTTCTGTCACATCCTCCTAGTATGAAGCCTTAAAGAACTTCCACCCTGAAATCAAACACACTCCTGCAAATGCCTAACATACATCTACAACATACATAAAGAACACACACAGACATCCACATAACACAAAATTCATGCAGGAAAAGCTGCTCTATTATATTAAATTGGCAAATGCCTATATTTACAAGGTGTTCCTGAGCTCTCTCTGGCTCTCCTCAACTCAATCCTCACTCATCTAAAACAAATTACTCAAAATGAGATATCAAAATCTCTTTTACCTGAGGGGCTCATCGAGTGCTTCCCTCCAGGTCTACCTACTCTATTCAATTACATTGAATGGGATGTCTAGTCCAGAATCGGATCTAGATCTCAGCCATTACACTCATTAAAGGCCGATCTACCTAGTGCCTGCACAAAGGCAGGGCTTCTATGGCTCACCAGCCTAAGAATTAATTACATTCAATTTTCAAATTTAAATGAGGTTGCGCCTCTCTTTTAGCGTGCAATTTGAATTCGCTGGCATGGTTGGCTGGCTGATGTGGAGAGATGCTCCTGCATCACAAACACACGTGCCACATCAGTGACATTGTAAGTGTCTCTAACCAAAATAAAATGAGAACTCTTGGTTAACTTATCCACTATCACAAGAATGGCATTGTGTCTATGGGATGTGAGCGACAACCCCACAAAAAAATCCATAGAGATGACTTCCCACTTGGACATAGGAACATCATGTGGTTGTAGGAGGCCTGCCGGGTGATGGTGGTCGACTTTCGCTTGTTGACATTCTAGGCACTTGGCGAAGAAATGGACTACATCGTGCTTCATGCCCACCCAGAAGAAGAGTTTCCTTATATCTGCGTACATCTTCTTCACACCTGGATGTGCACAATAAAGTGATCTATGGGCTTATTCAGTATGATGCTTCGAATATCCCCATTCTCAGGGATGTACATCCTTCCTCGATATCTTAACAGTCCGTCTATTTCCAGACTATATCCTTCATACTTTGGATCTAACTGCCTCCCGCGCTGGAGGTTTGAAGTAACCTTTAAATACCAATTGTCTCCTTGGAGTTGTGTCAACACATGTTCCCTCATATTAACCTTTAAGGTTACCAAGGAGAAGATACATGGTCTCCTACTCAAGGCATCTGCGACCACATTTTCCTTTCCCTTGATGTATGAAATACCAAAATCGTACTCACTCATAAAATCACTCCATCGCCTTTGCCTCGCATTCAAATCTCTTTGAGTGAAGAGATGTTTTAAACTTTGATGGTCCATTTTGAGCTCAAAGTTTCGCCCCACAAGATAGTGCCTCCAAATTTTTAGAGCTAGCATTACAACTACCAACTCTAAATCATGAGTTGCGTATAACTCTTCGTGTTTCTTCAAATTCCTTGACGCATAAGCTATCACTCCTCCATCCTGCATTAGAACGGCCCCCAACCCTTGCTTCGAGGCATCCGTGCAGATTGTGAAGTCCTTTTCCATATCCGACACTCGTAGAATTGGTGCACTGGTTAGTAACCTCTTAAGCTCAATGAATGCACTATCACATTCTTCTTTCCATTCATACCTGACCCCCTTGTGTTGCAAAGTGGTGATGGGTTTCACTATTTTTGAGAATCCTTCCACAAATCTCCGGTAATAACCTGCTAGCCCCATGAAGCTTCTCACCTCATGGACATTTTTCGGCACTAGCCACTCCATAATGGCCTTTACCTTTTCTAGGTCCACAGAGATTCCCTCGCCGGAAATGATATGACCTAAATAGTGGATCTCTTTCTGGAAGAAGGAACACTTTGACAACTTCCCATATAATTTGTTCTCCCTAAGGCATGACAACACTACTCGTAGGTGTTCCTCATGTTCTCTTTCATTCTTGGAATAGATGAGGATGTCATCTAAAAAGACTTGTACAAAACGGTCTAAGTACTTTCGGAATACGCCGTTCATGAGGCTCATGAGTACTGTTGGCGCATTGGTCAATCCGAAAGGTAATACAACAAACTCGTAATGTCCAAACTAAGTTCGAAAGGCATCTTTTGGGATATCACCTTCCTTAATCCTTAACTGATGATACCCTGATTGAAAATCAATCTTTGAGAATACCACTACTCCTTTCATCTGATCGAAGAGGTCATCTATTTGCGGCATTGGGTACCTATTTTTCACTGTAGCACGGTTCAAGTCCCTGTAGTCTATACACAGTCGTAAGGATCCATCCTTCTTCTTTACAAAAATTACTGGTGCACCCCAAGGTGAGACACTAGGCCTTATTAGCCCTAAGTCCAATAACTCTTTCAACTGCATTTTCAATTCACAAAGTTCTAGCGCTGTCATCCGATACGGAGTCTTGGAGATTGGTTCTGCACTAGGTTTTAGCTCAATAGTAAAATCAATCTCCCTCTGAGGAGGTAACCCTGGTAACTCGTTCGAAAAAAAATCTTTAAATTCTGACAATACCGGGTACTGATCCAATGAGGGTCCTTTCCTTTCATTCACTGCTTCCACTACATAAAGTCGACACCCTTGCCTCAAGCATTGCTTAATCTTCATAGTTGATATAAAGCGTAATGACACTTTTCTCTGTACACCCTGAATCTCTACTGGTATTCCTTCATCGTTGACACAAAGCACCCTCTTTGCGAAACAATCTACCAAAGCTCGGTGAGCTGCTAACCAATCCATTCCAATGATTAGGTCATACGCCCCGAGAGCAGTGACCTATACCTTCAACCTAGTAGTACACACTCCCAGGTCTACTATACAATTATCGACACTAGGTCCTACAACTTGTTTTTCCCCCGAAGCCATCTCGACTTGTTTAAAGTCATCGTGCTCGTAGGCTGACAACCCAATCTTTTCTAATGCAGATGGTGAAATGAAACTATCTATCGCACCAGAATCAAACAAAATCTTAACATTGATATGATTTAGCGTACCTGATGACTCCACCATCGCGGATTGATGTTCGGCCTGGCGATTATTAATCGTTGCGTAAATCTGGTGGCTGCTACTTGCTCTCCCCATCGTTGCCTTTCCTTCTCTATGCACGAACCCTGATTGTAACTCTGGGCAGTCACGTTGGTAATGGGGTCCTCCACACCCCCAACAGGTAACATGAGATTGAACCTGTGCATTGTTATGTGACTGTCTCTGAAATGAGTTCCTTCCCCTAGAACCCCTGCCCCTACTAGTTGTTCCCTGAGATGGTCGTGGACTTGTCTGCGTTGTTGGCGATGAACGAGATGCTGCACTCATTGCCATTGAAATCCCTACGACTACTTTCCTTGGCACGACTCTGTTACCATATGGCGGTGGCCTTGAGCCCCCTCCTCTGGGAAATGTCCTCGGGGCCTTCCTTATGAATCCAGGACGATGCGGAATTGTCGGTATTGTACCCCCGGTTAAGTTCATGTGTTCCTCCGCATAACGCGCATTTTCCACCGCTTCCGCTACTGAAGATGGTTTCCACATCCGCACCATAGCTCTTATCTTAGGGTTCAATCCATAGACAAAGCGCTGCGCCTGTCGTTGGTCATTATCCATATACGCAACATATTTGACCAGTTCCATAAATCTGATATCATATTTTTCTACAATTCTGTTTCCCTGTACTAAGGCATGAAATGCCCCTACCTGTTGTTCCTCGTAGTATGCTAGTAGATATTTCCTTCGGAACCTCTCCTCGAAAAGTTCCCAAGATACTGTGTCTAGGGTAAGGTGCAGTTGTCTTTCCAGGTTGCCCCACCAGTTCAAGGTGTTGTCTCTTAACTGAAAAATTGTGATCTTTGCCTTTGAGTTGGATGCATAGTCCCTTAAGGCAAAACACCTTGTCATGCCTTCCAACCATGCTTCCACGCGTTCACTGGCGTGACCCTCGACAAACTCTGGAAGTTTGATCTTCTGCAATTCTCACGTGATGTCTTCGGGTGGAGGTCCTCCCCCTGAATCCCTTGATGCTTCTGGATTACTCGTTTTAGATGGTGGGGATTCCACTTCAGTCCCTGCCGGTTGTCGCCCCTTTAAAGTCTCATTAATGGCTTCCAACAAGCGCAATATGAGAGCTAGTTCGGGCACTGGTGGTGGCAACACTGGTGGTGTTGGCGGTTCTTGTGACGATGCTCCCCTACCTTGACTCCCTCGAGTCCTGACCATCCTGTATGCTTTAATCTGCATCAACCAAAGTTGTCAGGATGAGTTCAAGGACGTTTCAAATTGGTGCTACTCAAACTAGAAATAGGGTTAGGCGTAAGTTTTCTTTACTTGTCTGTAAATATACATTACTCCTTTAGGGGATTGGCTAGGTTAGGATTAGGATTAAGCGTCTAAGATTTATTTCTTCGCCCTTATGAAAAAAAAAATATTGGTTCCCTTACCTTGTAGCTACGCTAGCCTTGCGCCATACTCTCCAATTCTTATGCTTACTCTCCTAGTGCATATGTCGCCTCCTTCCCGCTTGTGCTAGTCTAAGTATTTTTAACTTTTCGCTTACAACTAAATATCCTCCGATGCTTGACTCGAGAGATTTTCCTTGGCGTGTAGTGTTGGCGTTGTCGAATGCTGCATTGATATTTAGCGTTGACTTGACTGGTGGAATGGAGTGGAGGGACTTGGCGCTTGGCTCGATGAGTTGTGTGTATAGTCTCGTGAACCTGACGCTTGGACAATCGGAGTTTATACTTGGGATACAAAGATCAACAATGCTAAATAAGACTTTACCTTGATTTCTAGTGCATTCACTAATTATGATTCAACTCGGTTAGTTGGCTCCGAATCAATAGATTAGGTAATAAGTCAGTTAGTCTTAATCTTCATACTGTATCTTGCTAACAATAATACCACTCTAATCCCTACAGTGTTACCATTAATCTACATAAGTATAAGAATTTATTTGTAAAGACTTATGAGGGCACGTTGGTGTTAGTGCTCTTCTTAAGGCGCTTCGCTTGGTGGGTGGACTTGGTTTCAAAACCCATTGACCCTCTAACGTTTTAGTTAATCTTTAATGTAGTTTACTTTATGCTAAATATACAATTAATTTTAATTTTATTTTTTATTTTTAAAATATGTATTTTTAATTAAATTAATGCTATCAACCCACTATTATTTTTATAATATTAATTTAATCATCAGGTTTTACCAATAAACCATTAAAGAAAATTAACTAGCTTAATTACTTAGATTAGCCCCATCATTTTATTTATTTTTTTATAATTATTAATTTTTTTTTATCTAAATTAAAGTTAATTAATTATACTTTATACTAAATAATTTAAACGTACAAACAATAAATAAAATAATAAATAAAAAAAATAAAAATATATATGTATATATATATATATATGAAAATTTTAAATAATATAAAAATAAAATAATAAAAAAAAGTCAAAATAATAAATAATAATAATAAAAAAGGTGCAGGCACGCATGGATTCCACGTGCCTGCCCTGCTTCCCCTAGTGCCCTCCTTACCTAAACCTAACCCTACACACTCAAACAAAAAAACCAAACCCTACATGCACTCTACAACGCTCCTTACCTGCTCTGCCGCCTCTCCCTCTTCTGCAACATCGACCAAGGTTTTCTTCTCCCTCACTCTGCAATGGTTGCGTTGTGGTCTCACACAAAGAAGGCCTGGTGTTGTTTGGTGTTTATTACAATGGTTTTCATTGGCTTTTGCATCTTGATTGTTAGGTTTTTTTGTACTGGTGCGCAGTGCACCTAACTCTACCCCCATGGGCTGCTCCTCCATGTTACTTGTGTTTGGCGCTGGCATGCTTGGGCGATGGCTTGTGTGTAATGTCTCTTGTATTTTTTTGTTTTTTTTTTTTTATGAGTTATTTTTTTTTGTACAGCTTGCAGGCTACCCTGGGCCATGGCGTTTGGTCTCAGACTCTATTGTCTGCTATGTTGATTTATTAAATGTTGTTAATCCTAGGAATTTGATGAACTTTGAGAGATTTTTGGTCACATGGGTGTGACTAGGCTGTGTGTAATGTGTGGGCCGTGTATAACTTGAGGGATTTTCCTCGACTTGGTCTGCAGCTCGGTGCTTTGGGCACTGGCTTGTGACCTGTGTTGTGGCTCTCCTTTTGGCTCCCTCGTGGATTCTCAACTTGGTGCCTTGTGTGGGCTGTCTTGCGACTTGGCATCAGATGCGACTTTGTGTGGACTATCTTGTGACTTGGCATCTAATGCGGCTTTGTATATGGTAGTGGCGCTTGGGCGTTTGGTCTGTAGATGAGTGGATGTATATATATTTTTTATTTTCCAAAGCGTGAGGCTATTCCTCGAAGCTCATGAGTTGGGTTTGTGTATTGGGTGACGTGTGAGACCATTCCCCGGAGCTCACACGCTGGGTTTGTGTATTGGTGCTGCGTGAGACCATTCCCCGGAGCTCACGTGTTGGGTTTGTGTATTGGTGCTGCGTGAGACCATTCCCCGGAGCTCACGCGTTGCTCACGTGCTGGGTTTGTGTATTGGTGCTGCGTGAGGCCATTCCCCAGAGCTCACGTGCTGGGTTTGTGTATTAGTGTCACGGGTCTGATAACCTACGAACAGATCGCATGTCGGAGGCTTACTTCCATGATTTGGTCCGTCAGATTGTTTTAGTGCACGGTCAGGATTGTTCCCATGCCCCAATTGTAGCTCGCTGCGGCTCTTCTCGTCACGAATTCGACATCAATTGCAGGAGCATGGGTTAACTTTCGATTGGCTTGTACGCTCGTGTTTTTATTTTATTTTTTTCTGGAGGTTGCGAGGGAGTTTCAAACTCTGGACCTGCTGAGAGATGGCAGACTTGGTCTCAGGCGCAAGATTCAGCTTCCGGTCTGAAAAGAATGGGTTCAGATATCCACGGCCACAATACCAATATATGAACCACTAGAAGCTGTGTGTGTTCTCCCAAGTGGTTCTAGGCTAGTGTCTGTTATGAACCAAAGCTGAACATTGTCTGAGCATCAGAAGAAAAGTGGTGCAGCTCTAGTGTATTTTTTTTGACTGAGGGGGAATGTGGCATTGTTCGTATATGGTATTCAGAAGGTGCGTAATGCACATATAGCCTCATGGATCCTCCCTCGGTGCCTTGGCTTGGTGCTTTGTTTGTATTGCATTCTGCAATTGTGCATTAACTCGAGGACTTAGTAATAAAATGACTTGGATATTGGGCCTCGGGCCTGATAATTTTTATTTTTATTTTCTTTAATTAATTTTATTTTTATTTTTATTATTTTTATTTTTATTATTTTTATTTTTATTATTTTTATTTTTTTATTTCTGTATAACAATATATATATATATATATATATTTACTATTATTACTTATATTATTTTATTTTATTTTATTTCTTTCATGTAATAGATGTAAACCTCCATTTCATATGAAAATATCATAGGATTACATGTATATCTAATATGCATTTCTATATTCTTTCATATTTAAGATTTTTTTTTTTGAACCTAATACTCTTTATTCTTTGTACTTCTTACTTCTTGCAGGAGGTCAAGACCCTTATAGGCGTGAAGGTGACTTGAATAAGTGGAGAGAGACTTGACACTATGGGGAATTTCTTACATATTTCTCCTTCTTTTATATTCAAGATTTTCTTAAGGTTTCAATGTTACTTTTCTCTTAGGATTCTTTTGGGTGTTTCCAGTATTGGAGTATTTTCAGTTCTAGGTTGTGTGTTTTTTTTTGCGTGTGTTGTTTCTAATTTTGGACTGTTTCTAGTTTTGAGTTGGTTCTATAAGGTTAATTGACTTGTATTGGGGAGTTTTCTGCCCTGATAGGGGACTCAGTTCCATTCTAATTACAGGCCATTGTCATTTTAAGCCATTTTTTTTTAAGTTTTTATCCCTGCTTAAGAAACTCTTTCTAGTTCATTAAATTGGATGATATATACAGTTTTTTTTTTAAAGTTTTACATTTTAGTTCTAGGTAGGCCTTTAAGGCTCCAACTTCTGAACTTTAGCTATGATACCATTATGTAAGGACCTAATTTTAAATTAAGCCTAAAATACTCATAAATTTAAACAGATAAAAATTACTTCTAATTAATTTCTTTCGTTCATCATATAAGTAGTAGAAATTCATATAAGCAGCAGAAATCTAAATAACAACATGCTAATAATTTTTAAATAACCATTACATATTCATGAGAATGCGTAAAACAAATACGTAAATTAAAATACCTTGGTCTGATGCTAACCTTCCGCTTGTCTTGTTGACCTTCCTGCTGCTTCCGCTTGTCTTGTTGACCTTCTTGTTGCTGCCTTGCCCAGCTTGAAGCCACAGACCAACTCTGCCCAAACCGTGTTTCCACCCTGCCAACTAGGACAGCTTCCTAGCTCCAGGATACCATATGGATATCCTGGCCCCCATGCCCAAAACCCCTAGCAAACCGGTGCCCCTTGTACTAATCCTTCCCGACTATAGAACTCAACTCCCCTGCGCAAATCCTAGAGAACCTTCCAAAAATGATCCCCCCAAAACAAGTAGAATGATAATCCCCTTTCTTTCGTAAACCTCCTCCCCTCATATCCCTCCTTCACCGCCCTTTTTCCTTATTTATTTCCTTCCCTACACATTCATTATTTTATCCTATTATTAATGCTCCTTATCCAATTATTAATGTTCCTTATCCGATTATTAATACTCCTTATCCCCTCCGTATATGTAATCCTTTAATTTAAACAATTAAATTTATTAACCCCTTTAAATTTAACACCCATGTCAATGAATGTAACATGTAATTAATTAATTAGTATCATTATACCAATCTTTGTTTAGTTAATAACATGTTAGAAAAATTAATTACCTAATAAATTTTACTTAATAATCCCTAAGCATATATTCAACTAGGGTTGTTACATCTAACACTAAATTCCATAGAAACACTAAAGTTTCTAGAATTATAAATGTAATTACAAAGATGAGTAATAGCCATGTCGTTAACCATCTACTTAAACAAGTGATATGGTCTTAAATATCTAAGAATTTAGATAAGCAATCCCATCAACATTGATGGATGACACATGGAAGGAGAATGGTGGATAGGGTTTACCTTGATCAACTCATGTTACCTATCCTATCCATTATCGAATTGGGGAAGCCTTGCCCCAAAAAATCCAAGGAAACACTCATTACACAAGCATTTACCTTTGGGTGTGAAATTGAAAAGTGAATCTCCAAGACTTATTGGAACATGATGAAAATGCATGCCTCGAGATAGACCTAGATGTAGTCGCCACCTTCAATTAGTTGGTGGTGAAATCCTTCAAAATGCTTAGGAATTTCGAGGGACCTTCCTAATTTTAAATGAAATTGGAATTTGGAAAACATTACCAAGTTGAATTTCTAGTCCTCAAATCTAATGGATAAATCACTATTGTATGCAAACTATATCTTCAATGCAACGCTCATGGGCGTTTGGACAACCTTAAATACCTACCTTGGAGTTGTGGATTCAATCTTAATGTATCCATCAAATGGAAGGAGACCTCCAACTATACTTATGAAAAAAAAAAAGTTTCTTTTTGGATTTCCTTTTTAATTCAAACCTGGGATCAAGATATTATTTTCAACAATGGCCCATCATTCATGGGCTCGAAGAGATTGTACCTTAGTCAATGGTCCTTGGAATTTAACCCAAATGAGAAGACTCTTTTCTCCATTCTAGTTTGACAAGATTCTTACATGTCTTGATCATACTATTGATCTAAAATGGATCCAAACAAGTGAAGGGTTGTAAGACTTGATACCTACAACTGTAACTAGGCAATAAATGAAGGTTACACAAACTATTCAAAAGAATGAAAATGTAAAAGTAAATGAGAAAAAAGAAATAATAAATAAAAATAAATGAAAAAAGAAAAACAATAATAAGAAAGAAAAGATTGAGGAAAGGGAAATGAAAGGTCAACATGTTGACCTTCCCATTAACCCATCTCTCCCTATTTTTTTTGTACTTTCACTCTCAAAGGGTCTTTTGGCCAAAGAGGAAAGTATGCACAAAGAGTCATGAACTACATTGTAACTAGAGACTATCGAAATGAAAGATTAGAAACCATTCAAAGCTAGTTTTCCCATTTGGGTTTCCAAGGTAAAAAATGTTGTTCATTATGATAAATTATAATCTGAATTCACTGCGTGTGCTCTAGTTTAGTTTCTTGGTTCAGTTGTAAGATAATATGGAGTTTCTTATTACATCAATACTTAAGCAATGTTTTTGTTGGTCGAATTGAGAAGATAGTTCCAAGTAATAGGGTTGATTGTTGTACATAACCAACCCATAATGACCATGGAATGGGTCTCGACTATGTATTGATCACACTACCAACCTTCCTAACCTCTTAACTCAACAAAAGTATGGTAATCTTGGAAAGCTTCTCTTAATGCTTTTCGAGCACATAAACAAAATTCTAAAGAATCACAAGTAATCACTTACCCTCTTAAAGACCGATAAACCAATTAGGTCTTAGTGGATGTTAATCATCATCATCATTAACCTAACAATAAATAAACTTTGCAGTTGTTTGTGCTTGGCCATATATTGATTCCATATTCATTTGGGTGCCAGATGGCATTGAATTTAATATAACTTGTAATTGACTCGTATTAAAGAAATCCATTGGATTGTTGTGAGTTTTGAGGTGCGAACCACAAGCTACAACTTCTTTAATGCATTGTATTTATATTCATTAATCAACCAAGATTTTTCCATAACCTTTTCCTCAATTCCTCATGAATTCCACAACAATCAATCATCTCAAGTCGTCCATGTATGGAGTCCAAAGATCAATGGTTTCCATCATAGAGTTGTTGCATTTCCGTATGGGGTTGCTCGATTGGTATTTTTACATGTATGGTGTCCAAATATCAATGGTTTCCATCATAGAGTTGTTGCATTTCCGTATGGGGTTGCTCAGTTGGTATTTTTAAGAGTTCGTGAATGTTGAGTGAATAATCCCTTGAAGTTGGGAATTTAGTTTTGTCATTGGGTGGATTCAACTCCTTGTTGGACATGTTGGCTTTCCCATTGGCCATAAACATCCCCATAGATGGTATACACTTCCAAAAAATCTCTAAGAGGATATACACATCCATATGATGATTGCATGGGTTTTATGCACCGCTAGAGGGGCCACTCCTATTGCTTTTTGGTTGAATGCTGAGTTGGGTCTTGTTCCAACACTTAATTGGTGAAATGAACTCACATGTAAATTCAATTCCTCACTTAATTCAAGCATTGAGATAGAACCCTTGCATTACATTCTTTACCCAATCGTGGACATGTCCCTTTGATTTGTTGAAGAGGAATGGAATCTCCACCAAAGTAATCAACATGAGCATCTAGAAGGAATCCAATGTGCAATCAATTTTATAGAAGAAATAGTTTGATAGAAGAAATGAACTTGATTTAGTCTCAAAAAAGAAATCAATTTTTTTTTCATTGATTTTTCTAAAGGAAAAATCATGTATGTCAAGGGGACGACATCCCTAATTAGATAGAAAAAGAAGATGGATTGTTGGGAAACATGGTCTTGGACAATCTCTGAAATTCAAGTTCGATAATATGATTTTTCTCTTTAGTACATTCACCTTTCCAATTCACTAAATACCATATGAATTTAGTGCCTTTGATCTAAAGCAGCCTTAATAGTTTATTCTTAATCTTATTGCCTTTATTTGTTTTAATAATCTGCAACATGTTGAAAATATTTTTGTAAGACTCCTTACAATTATTGGTATTGGTATTGGTATTGGTATTAAGTGGCACTTGTAACACCCTAAATTGATTTAATTAATAAAGTTAATTGAGTAATGTAATTTAATTTATTAGCATAATAAATTTAATTAAAATAATTAAACTCATTAATGTAATTAAGTCAATGAGATTAATTAATTAATTAGAATTGATTATTCTTTAATTAATGGATTAAATGATATAACTAAATAAACATAATAATTATTTATTGGAATATGTGATAGGAAAAGTTGGAAAAGATAGAAGTAGATAGGGAATTTATGAGGGAAGGGAGAAAGTCAAGGAGGGATAAGGTATGTGAGGACATGGTATCAGGAGAGAAAGGAAATGAACGGGGGAATAAAGAAGGGGTTTTCATGTTGGACGAGGGGGATTATTCAGAGAAAAGAAAGGAGAGGAAAAATTGGGAGAAATAATTTGGGTTGTGAAATTTTGGAATTCATATGAGATTGGCTCGTTGGTGGGAATTTTGGGCTCGAGGGCCAGGGAACCGTAAAGATTCCTGGAGATAGGAATTTAGAGAGGTTTTTCCTAGATGGATGGGTGGAAAACATTTGATTTTGGGAAATTTGGACAAGCTACAAGGGAGAAAGGGATTGAATCAACCAAAACTTGAGGTATTTTACTAGTTGATTTACTTGTAAGTATTGTGATCAAATTGTTAAATTATGCTTTCAATTTACCAGGTTATTACTAAATTTTTATGAGGCTACTTGAAAATGTAAACTTATACTGCATTGTTTGAATTGCATCAAAATAAAATTATAATTTAAATTGATGTGATGATATTTCATACATTCAAACTTCATATATTCAAAACTTAGTTTTAATACAAAAAGTGTTTCTTACAGTAGTTTTAAAGTGTTTCTTATAGTAGTTTGATATATTTTGAAAACTCGAAAATTTGCGCTTCGCAACAATTTATCTTGTGATGGCATCCTCTACTTTAGAAAGGGAAATCTCATCACAAGCTAGCTCATCTAGCCAACCATTACAAGGTCATCTTTGAGGGAAATACTTTACATCATTATGATGTTAACATTGAACCGAGACCTTAGCTACAAACCCTCTTATGAAAAAGAGAATATGTTTTTTGTTTTTTGCATTACAGTTATTTTCCTTGAAGTTATAGTACCAACAAGGAGAACCATCCTTCTATACCTCGAGAGGAGGAACAAGTAGGTACGCATATTTTTCATTACATTAATGGAGTTAAACCTTAGTAGAATGGATTGTAGGAAAAACAATGATCGATTGGCATCAAATCCATACCTTATAGATAACAACCAATTTTATCATAATTCCAAATTCAATATCGGGAACATTGGGGTGTTATTGTAACACATCTAGAGAAGATAGAGGGAAAATTGCCTCCAATATTTGGATTTAAAAGCAGTGAATCATTCTGAAAGTAATCCATTCTTGCAAACCTATTAATGGATGGAGGTATAGTCATTTTTTTGAATCTCTATTTGGTGATTAAGAGAGAGGCCCTTAAACATAGATTCCTGGCTACTATTGTGTTGTTAGCTAGTTGTTTCGTGTGGAGGTTACACTAAAAAATAGTTGGAAATTGATTGGCATATTGAAGGCTTTCATTCCTTTATAAGAACACATAGTAGAGATAACTTGGCATAGTTATGTTAGAATGTTAGAATAGTCCTTGCAACTGATGCAGGGGATGCTAGAATTTTAGAACTTACAATTATCTTCTTTAACATTAATTAACAATTGAATGTAATAGGATCACTGAGAGATAAACATTCAAAGAACACAAGATACATCCTAGGAAACCCTCGTGGGGTAGAAAACCCAGCAACCAATTCTTCAGTGTAGATTCCTTCAACCAATACAATGTCACGTTATATCTCTCCACAAATAGAGCAATACCAAGTTACCGAAGAACAAGAAACTAAGACCTTCTGTGCTAGACCTTCCTTGCTATGCTCCAAATACAAAAGAGAAGGCGAGTTGTGTGTGTGTGTGTGTACACATGAGAGAAACTCTACCTCTATTTCTACACATAATTGACTCCTGAAAAGATGCAACCCTAAGAGGGGCTGCTTTGAATTTTACAATAAGGATAACAATAAAATAATAATTTCTTTTGAGCCGATTTATATAATAATATTACAATAACCTTCTTGAGGTTTGAGCAATACAAATAAAAAATAATATATTCCGTAGTTACATCAAAATATCAACACTCCCACTTAACTAGGAAGGTATTCTTTGTTGCCACACGAGCTCATGACCATTGACTATTGAACATATGAATCTATACATCATCGAATATCCATAGTAGAACATGACTTCAAAGCCAATGCATCCAAGGCCTGTGGGTAGCTCTCAAATAGCTTCAACATGTCACCATCACATACATGACCCTGCAATGCATCTGTACCTCATCATGTGCAACCTTGTAAATTCACAACCAATGCATCCAAGTCCTCTGGGTAGCTCTCAAATAGCTACAACATGTCCCCAGGACATCCACTATCTTGCAATGCATCTGTACCTTGTCACTCCCTCTTAAGAGGGACCACGCCAAGATTGTCCTTGAAGTGATTGAACTTTGTCATTGAGAGTGGCTTGGTCAACACATTTGCAACCTGCTCCTCGGTAGTCACATATTGGATCCTCACTACTTCCCTTTACTCCATATCCTTGATATAGTGTATTTGATCTCGATATTCTTTGACCTACCATGGAACACCGAATTCTTTGAAAACTTCATGCAACTCTGATTGTCACACCAAATGCAGGTCACCTCTAGTTTGAGACCAAATAACCCAGACAATAGCTTTCAAATCCACACTGCTTCTCTACATCCTGCACATGATGCCACATATTCATCATCAATCGTACTGAGTGCTACACATGATTGCCTCCTGCTGCTCCACAAAATGATACTGGAGCCTAGAATTAAGCAATATGTTGAAGTACTCTTCCGATCAAGAAGACTTTCGTCCCAATCTGAACCTAAATATCCATATAACTCGAACTCATGGTTTGTCACATACCTAAGACCATAATCCAATGTACCCTTAAGGTACCTCATCACATGTTTTGATGTGACCAAATGAACCTACCTAGGCTGCTCCATATATTGACTCAAGGTGTTCACAACAAAACATATATGTGGTGTTGTGTTCATCAAGTACATCAAAAAACCCACCATCTTCCTATATAAATTAACATCCAGAGTCTCTGAAGTCGTATCCTACAACAACTTCATATTTGATACCATAGGTTTAGCAATTTCCTTACAATCCAACATCTCGAACCTCTTCAACATTTCCACTGCATACTTCCCTTGATTCAGAAAGATCTCATCCCATCTTTGCCATACTTTGAGACCCAAAAACTAATGTCTCATCTCGAGATCTTTCATCTCAAACTCAATAGCCAGTTTTCTCTTACACTCTAAGATGAGATTTTCCACACCTGCTAGAAACAACCCATCCACATACAACACTAGTATTACCATACCATCATCCACAACCTTAAAGTAAAGGTTAGGATTTGCACTGCTCTTTGTAAATGCTAATCTCATTAGAAAACTGCCGATCCTTCCATACCATGCTCTGGGTTCCTTCTTTAATCCATATAAAGCCTTCTTTAATATGCACACATGTGTCTCCCTATCATATACCTTGAATCCTTGTGGCTTCTCCACATATACTTCCTCTTGTATTTCACCATTAAAGAAGGTTGTCTTCACATCCATCTGATGCACCTTCTATTTCATTATTGCGACCAACGAAAGTATAGTCCTGATCAAGGTATATCTCACCATGGGAGAATATGTTTCCTCATAGTCATTTCCATCCTTCTAAGAGAATCCTCAAGCCAAAAATCTAGCCTTATACTTTTCAATACCGCCATCAGCTTCATGTTTCTTCTTGCAGATCCATTTTGAGCTTACTATTGATTTCTCCTTCAGTCTCGAGACTACATCCCAAACATAATTCTTTACTATGGACTGATATTCCTCCCCCATGGAATCCTTCCATACCCTCTTTTCTACAGCCTCTTTATAACTGGACGGTTTTTCATCCATGATATCACACAAACATGCCACATAGATAGAATACGGTTTCAACTTCTTACTTTCCCTGAGATAATTTTCTAGGGCACCATATCTTTATACATCTTTGATTAGCTCCTATGCCTAAGATGGTATTTTCTTGGGAGAAGGAATCTCTACTGACCTATGAGGTTCTTCCATGTCATTATCCTCATGAATTACTTCCTCTGGTTCAACTGCTTCTGCCTCTGCAACTCTAGTAAATTCATTCTCCTTCTCATGAACCTCTTTTGCACAGTCCTATTTTGATTTGCTGAAAACTGAACTCTTATCGAAGATGACATCTTAGCTAATATCAACTTTCCAGTGACCAAGAATATATATCCTGTATGCCTTCTAAGTGTCATTGTAACAAAAAAATATTCCATTCTTTCCAGATGGATCCAATTTTGCTTTGTTTTCTTTGGGGACATGCACAAATATGGGGTAGCCAAATATCCTTAGATGGATAACTTCCGACTTCTCTCCTAAAAAGATCTCCTCTAGTGTATTTTTTTCAATTACTTTATGGGGACTTATATTCTACATGTACACTCCAGTCTTTGCTACTTTTTCCCACAGATGCATTGGTAGATCTTGATCATGGATCATAGCCTTCACTGCTTCCATGATCATTCGATTCTTCCTTTTTTCTACTCCATTCTGCTAAGGATTGTAGGGATTATAAATCTCCCTCTTAATCCCAACTTCCTTTCAATATTGTTTGAATTCCTCTGAAGTGAATTCTCCTCCATTATCTAATTGCAAGGTCTTTATATTTCGCTCTGTTAGGTTTTCTACGAGTGCCTTAAATTCTTTTAATTTTACAAACATTTCATTATTTTCTTTCAACAAATAGATCCAATTTTTACGTGAGTAATCATCAATAAAAGACACATAATATACATTCCCTCTTAGTGAATTTTTTGAGATCGGTACACACACATCCGAGTGCACGATGTCCAATACTCTTTTTGATCTGATATCACTATTGGGAAAGGAGTGCTTCACGTTCTTTCCTTGTGCGCAATCTTTGCACATATCATTTGTTTTTTCCTGGATCTCTGGTAGTTCCATCACCATCTTTCTCACACTTGGTAGGGCATTTTAATATAGGTGAGAAAATATCCTATGCCATAATTCACTGGGATTCACAGTGTCATGAATTAATGTTGAATCTGATCACCCTTTCAATTTTTAGAGTCCTCCCTCTTGAAATCCAATCACCACAACATCATCAAAAGTCTTCTCTCTAGGCCACATAAGAAATTGTCCATAAACAAATGCAACTTTGTAATGCTTCTCATTCAATGCTGAAATCAAGAGAAGGTTCTTCTTCAATCCAGGAACATAGAGAACTTCCTTCATCTTCATTGGCTTTCCTAAGTCTAACTTGTAGGAGGCTTCTCCTAATCTTTTGATCGGATAATGATAGTCATCTCCCAATTTCACCTTTCGGGTTGAATCCTTATGAGTAAGGTTAGACAAGGATTCTTTATAACCTGTCATGTGCTTGGAAGCACCACTATACACCAGCCAAATTCCACTTCCATGAGTGACAGTTCTTGTAAGGGATGAGATAATAACATAGTCCTCATCATTTGATTCAAATTCCTTTGCAACCTTATTGGGTGTCTCTCCATCTTCATCTGTATGAACATGATGCCTTTTACCTCCTTTATTTTTCCTTGGTCTCTTAATGAGGGAAAAATTCCTAGAAATGTCTCCCATTTTTTGACAACAAAAACATTTGATATTTGGGCTATTTCTTCGACCCTTCTAAAAATTCTTGGGTGAGGACGGTTCTTTCTTGCATTTTCCTTTCCTGGTGTGGGCAGATAGGGATTTATCATCATCTATAATATTCTCTTCTCTTGCTTCTATCCTTGCTTCTTCTTGGTTGCAATCTTCCTATATCCTACTAAACTTGTGTAACTTCCTTCTTGAGCATATGCCTTGAATAATGCATCCCATGACCTTGAGAGGCCATTCAAGGTGGTCATCACCATTTCTTCTCCATTCATTTTATCACCAATGGATTCTATCTTCTCCTTGATCCGTTTCACTCTTGAGAAGCAAGTTTGGATGGTTTTTGAATTCTTCATCCTCACGTTCTTTAACTGAGTTCTCAAGGTCATTCTTCGGTTGAGGTTGTTTGTTTCAAATAGTTGGGTTAAGGAATCCATCATTTATTTTGGAGTGGATAATGAATATATGTGATGAATAAGATGTTCCTTAATGGAGTCTGCAATAATCCTCTTTGATTTGACCATATCCTTCTTGTGCTTTGCTTTAGCCTCATCTCCCTTTGGTTTTGAAACCTCTTCTTTAGTGAACTTCTCTAGATGATGTTCTTCTAGAAGGAGGGATACTCTGTACCTCCAGGCTCTAAAGTTGTCAGCTCCCTCCAACTTCTCATCAATCTTGGTTCTGGTAGTCATCCTACCCCTAAATCACAAATTCAATATTCTTAAGATCTGATCTATGAAGAAGATGTGCTCCACTAGGGTGAACTTGTTGGTGGTCTTGGATTTTCCAGAAACCACTCCTATCCAGAAAAATGGCTCCTTTTATCTTCTAGATCTGTGAACTATCTTCTATTCAGGAATGCTCTAATACCATGTAAGAATTTTAGCAGTTGCAATTATCTTCTTTAACATCATTAATAATTGCATGTAATAGGATCAATGAAATATAAAAAATCATAGTTTAAAAGATATATCCTAGGAAACCCTCGTGGAGGAGAAAACCAAGCAACCAATTCTTCAATATAGATTCCTTCAACCAGTACAATGTCATGTTATAACTCTCCACAAATAGATTCCAAATGATTTTGGCATTACCCTCTCTATATGTGTGTTAAAGAGAACTAAGAATCACTGAGCGAAGTACCCAGATTATCCATGCTTATTTTCTAAGCAGGTTCTGGATGTGATTTCTAATAATTCCGTGTTTCAAGTCTCCAACCAATTTTGGTTTACGACCTACATAAAAATTGGGGGTTAAATTTATTAATGTTTTTATATTTGTATTTTAAAATTGAGTAGTTGTGGAAATTATGTTTTTTATTCCAACTCTTTGGTTATTTAGGTAAATTATAGTTCCATATTTATTGTCAATAATATATGAGAATATCATGATATTTCTCTAAGGTTTCCTTCTCTGCATATCTGAAATTATTGTGCTGTGGAAATTCATTTATGTGAGAAATTCCTCTATTAAAACGTTGATTCAGTAGCATTTTATGCCCGATGCATATGTATTCTTATCACCCACCCCTAAGATGAATGTGAAAATAACTAATATACTTATGGTGGAAAATATGCACAAAATTCCCATCTGGGTGTCTGGATATTCATAGATAGGAAACTGTTCAAAATTCCTAGTTTGGGTGTTCACTTAGAGTAACTATTTGGAAATGTTGCTAATTAAAGAGTACATGAAAGAGTAAATTTAACTTTTGACAATATCATACTTTGTATTTTTCATTCCTAGAGTGAGTTGTTCAATTCAACATATCAAGATATGATTTCATGTATTTAATATTTCTATCCATGGAAACACATCTATGTGAGAGGGAGAGACTGTGTTAATTGCATAAAGTCACATAAACACATAATTTGGAGAGATTCTGAAGACTCTGCACCAACAACAATGCATCTCATGTTCTACATCAATGAAAATAGGCAGAAAGTCTACACATTAAGATTCAGTCATGGAAATAATTTGTATTCTACCACTCAAGGTAGATAGTCTAAAACAATCCCTTTCTTAATCAATCTTAAAATGAAAACCTTGTAAATTTCTTACCGACTTGTCTCGCTGCTTGGATAATTTTTTTTTGGTTAATATGTTCTCGAGTCTTTGGAGATTCGTATTAATTATGAAGTGTTTGACCAACAAGTACTACCTCAAGTTTTTGACTGCATACATGATAACCAACGTTTTCTTATTATAATTACTCAAGAGTTTTATTTTTTCTATTAGCTTCATGCTTTCACAGGCAACATGTTATGGGGTTTCTTTTGTATTGTTTCTAGTATGAGAACTAGTAACAACGGGTGCTTCCTTCTGTGATCAAATTATTGAAAGTTTGGTTGTTATAATTAACTGGGGTGGAATGCTATTTTATGTCCATTTTAGCATGTGGTCAATTATATAAATAACATTTTTATGGCCCTATATTAACACTTAGATTAGTAGTTTCTTTTGGGGTTTCATTGTTATTTTAAGTGGAGACGGGAATTGTTTTTCTTTTATCATAATGTGCTACTATTATGGGAATGTTCATTTTTTATTTTATGCTTCTGATGGGATGCTTCTTTTGTGTGGGAATATTGCTATTATTTGTGACAGTGAAAGTTCTTTTGGAGACTTTCTATTTGAGACAACCTTAGATGCTATTGTGACATCCTTTTGTCCTTGCTTATGATTTTTTATTGCCTGGTTTGGAGCACCTATCTTCATGGGTGTCTTTCATAGGGGGCTATTTGTGGATGGATTTGAGATCTTAGTTGGAGTCTAGTCCCTTTTATTTATGGTTTAACTAGATTATTTTCTAGGGCATCACTGTTTTGTTGGCTATCCTTGTTAAAATATTGTGTAACTGCAAAGAATATTCTTATCCCCTTTTGTGGATAAAGACAAAATATATTTATTATTGATTAGATCAATCCCCTTTTGTGGATTGATCATGTCAGTCATTGTAATTGACCAAATCCCCTTTTGCGAATTGTTCAAACCCTAATTGTAATAGTCTAAATAAGAATTTGGCCCCATAATATATTATAGAGGCCCCTAAATATATTAAAGGTGGTTATAACCACCCAGAAGAAGAAGTCGTCCCTTTCGGTGAAGAGACACTTCCACACGTGCCAGAATTGTATAAATAAGAGAGGCCAGTGCCTCATTTAGACACACACTCAGCTCACTCATCTAGGGCACAAGTTTTGAAGGAAGCTGCAGTTGTCGGTTGTCAGAAGAAGGAAGAAAGAGAGGCATTTTTCTCAGTGTTGGATATTCTCTGTTGTCTGGTTCATTATCTTAGCATTGTATTGGCTATCTATATTAAGGAAGTTTTG
The DNA here is from genome assembly GCA_009831015.1 of Picea engelmannii. Lineage (NCBI taxonomy): Eukaryota > Viridiplantae > Streptophyta > Pinopsida > Pinales > Pinaceae > Picea > Picea engelmannii. The sequence goes on from ML778792.1 coordinate 843,753, forward strand.
TTAGGTTTTCTTCCCCTTGAGGGTTTCCCAGGATAAATGCTTGTGTACTCTTGTGATTGTGTTTCTCTCAGTGATCCTGTCTATGCTATTGTTATCCAGTAAATTGAAAGTAACCTAATAATAGCATAAACTTTAACATGGTATCAGAGCTAAGCTGAAGAGAGCATCTTTTACAAGAAAAAGAAAAACATCACTATTGTCGTACATGAAAATTAGGGCTTTTTATTAAAGACAGTTTTCAGCCTCAAAACCATCTAGAAAGGTGTGCCCTACCTCAAGGAACACTTTGGCATCTTCAACGCACCTTTGGCTAGATCTCCCGAAAAGTGAAACCCTAGTTTTCACAAAGTACCAGAAATACTAGAAAACCAAAAGTACCAGAGTACCAGAAGTACTAGAAAACCAGAAGTACCAGAAAACCAGAAGCACCAGTCCAGAAATCCACTGGTCCAGTTTCAAGGGTCAAAATTTGGATTTTTAGAAATCTAACTGTATCAGCATACTCGTCTCAGTCCAGCACATCTTTTGGTGAGTTTAGTTTTCAGATCCAAGAAATTTGATTTTTTTATTTCTATAGCCCAGAGGGCTAGGGTTTCTTCTACAAGAAATAATGGCTACCAGTATGAGGATATAAGACAGGATGGAAGGATCTAGAAACTTCAGATCTTGGAAGCATAGGTTGCAAATGATTCTAGACGAGAATGATCTCCTAGAACATGTTATAGTGGGTGTACCAGAACTAGATGAAGAAGAGAAAAAGACCAAGCATAAGAAGAATGAAAAGAAAACAAAGAGAATCATGTCAGATTTAGTAGAAGATCACTTAATCCCTCATATATCTGAACTATAGATAGCAAGGCAAATTTATGAAGCACTCAACAGGTTATATGAAAGAAAAGACATTAGCTAAAATCTTGCCTTGAGAAATCAACTTTGTAATATGAAGATGGACAACTCAGAATTTGTCACATCTTATCTTATGAGAGTTTCTCAGATCAGAGATCAACTTCCAGCTATTGGAGATGTCATTAGTGACAAAGAACTTGTAACCACAACCCTAAATGGGTTTCCAACATTTTGGATCCCTTTTTTACTAGGAGTGTGTGCAAGAAGCAAGTTACCCAAGTTTGATAAGTTATGGCTGATTGCACACACAAAGAATCTAGACTTCCAGACCAACAAAAGAGATTAATTGTCGATGAAGAGGAAGCTCTTACAACTCAAAAGAACAGAAGAAGTTCTTCCAAGAAGAACAATAAAGAAGCTAACTCCATAAGAGTTCCAGATAAGAAGAAAGATGTTTCAAAGATCAAATGCTACAAATGTCAAAAGTTGGGACACTTTTCCTATCACTGTCCTCAAGGAAAAGGGAAAAGAAAGCATCAAGCACATGTGGTAGAGGAAGAGGAATCTCCTCCCTCAAATAAATCTTTAGCA
>ML778792.1:845239-889106 GCA_009831015.1 Picea engelmannii
AGGATTATGCACTTTAAGTTGAAGATAGTTGATTTGAAGAAAGATAGCAAATGGTGGAGTCCGTGGAGCCTCCCCACACAAAAACAAAAGATAAGTATTCATGTTTATTTCTAGTATCTTGTTTACTTCAATACTTTATCATTTTAAGTTTTTTTTTTTTTTTGAGAATGTTAATTAACCTCGTTTATTTCAGTGTCTATGCAGACTTATGAAGGAAGTATCAAACAAGAGGATGAAGAAAGAGATAACATATTTATTTCATGTATGATCACTCATGAGAGTGACAAATAAAGCATATTGTAAGTAATTTTACAAGTCTCGGAAGAAAGAACTTATGTCGTGAATTGCAGAAGTTAGACAACACGACAAGGACGTATGATATGGTGACAATCACTGAAGACCAAACAATATCTGATATTCATATAGGAGCAGGAGGCTCCTAAAGATGCAAAACAAAAATATTCAAGATGAAGAAAAATATGGATACTCAGATATAGTGGATGAGATGCAAGTAACTACAGGTTTCTCTAGTACCGTTCTTATAGATCCAGAGGGAGTAGGTTGATCCAGTATGAAGACAGAAAGAAAGAAATATTCGAACTCAAGAAGGCACCCAGGATATTACAAAAGAAAACTTCAAGGATGATGACTAGAAGCTATTAGCTTGGTGCAAGAGGGAGCCATGTCTCCGAGTTTGAAATGAAGGATCATGATTTCATGCAGTTAGAAAAGCAGATGGATGGTGCCCATATATTTTGATCAAGATGAAAGTTATCCAGTAGATGGATGGTGCCCAACAGATGGGTAGTATGGTATTATACCATTGAAATATTTTTGACCAGAAGATATTTTTTAGATCCCATAGCTAGACCTTTGTAGAGAAGGAAGAGACCTTCGTAGAGAAGGAATGAGCAATCCCACAGGTAGACCTTCGTAGAGAAGGGGAAGGAGAAATTTTCCAAGATTGGCCTCTATCCAAGCGTTGAGTTTTGGATACTCTAGGGACATGCTAGAATACCCTCATAGAGAAGGGCGTGACCACCCTCGTAGAGAGGAATGTGGATTTTTATCCAAGGGGCAGTGGGCAGATACTCTCCTCTAGACAAGGATTGGGTAGCCTGGAACACAAAACTTGACCATGTGGAATGGTTAGTTGGCTATTGAGGTTTGTGTTGTGATCCTACGTGGATCATGGAAAGGGAGTCTAGTCTTTCTCAGGCTAGAATCTTAGCTTCTCTAGTTCATGTGGGATGACTAGGAGTGAAGCTATGGTAGTAGTCCTCCCTAGTGGATGGGTGAGACATATGACTACAAGAGAAGGGAGAACATAAAAGGAAAGGAAAAACTCATAGGACATCTTCTGTGTGAAGATAATATATCTTCTATGTGAAGATAAGAAAGAAGTATCTTCTGCATGAAGACGAAAGAAAGAAAGAGTATCTTCAATGCAGTGATAAAGAGAACAAAACTTCCGATGATTTACAGATATGCCAGTCAGTGATCATGATGCCAAATGACCAAGTGGAAGATATTGATGCCTCCTGTTATCCAATTGATGATGTTTCCTAGTTGATGATGCTATCCAGTGGATGTCGCTACCTATTTGATGCTGACATCTGGTGACTTGTCAAAAGATAAAGAATATCCTTGTTGTTAAGAGGAAGTGTTAAAATATTGTGTAACTGCAAAGAATATTCTTATCCCCTTTTGTGGATAAAGATAAAATACATTTATTATTGATTAGATCAATCCCCTTTTGTGGATTGATCATGTCGGTTATTGTAATTGACCAAATCCCCTTTTGCAGATTGGTTAAACCCTAATTGTAATAGGATAAATAAGAAGTTGGCCCCAGAATATATTAAAGAGGCCCTCAAATATATTAAAGGTGGTTATAACCACCAAGAAGAAGAAGTCGACCCTTCCAGTGAAGAGACACTTCCACATGTGCCATAATTGTATAAATAAGAGAGGCCAGTGCCTCATTTAGACACACACTCAACTCACTCATCTAGTGCGCAAGTTTTGAAGGAAGCTACAGTTTCCGATTGCTGGAAGAAGGAAGAGAGAGAGGCGTGCTGCTCAGTGTTGGATATTCTCTATTGTCTAGTTCATTATCTTGGCATTGTATTCGCTATCTATATTAAGGAAGTTTTGCTGGGTTTTCTTCCCCTTGAGGGTTTCCCAAGATAAATGCTTGTGTACTCTTGTGATTGTGATTCTCTCAGTGATCCTGTCTATGCTATTGTTATCTAGCAAATTGAAAGTAACCTAATAATAGCAGAAACTTTAACAATCCTTAGCAGATATTTAGTTCCCATCTTGGAGGTTTTAATTCTTGTTTTTGGAGATCTATTTTTCAGAATGTTTTATAGCCTTCTTTTTAGCCTTAAGTACTCTAGCAGAGAAGGTTATTTGTTTGGGGTTTTCTTTTGGCAACTGCAAGAATTAATCCACCTACTTTCCATATATGATGCTACAAACATATTTTATTGGGTTTTTGTTAATATGACAATGATGAACAATTATCCCCTATTCTAGTACTTTGACATTGAATTTCTACATCGTAACATGGAAATTTCATGTTATAATAGGAAAAGGATGCCAAAATATATGGAGAGAAGCATGCATATATGTATACATGTAGTGAAAGGTTTGTTTACACAAGAACAATTAGCTCTTATTGGATATGAGCCATCTTGAGGAAAAATGGTGAATGGCATAAATAAAAACTGCAAGGAAGAAGGTACCAATTACATACCTACCAACATTGTTGTAGAAGGTATTATAATATCTTTTATATGGTGTTTGGTTCATACCAAAGGGGATTTACTGGGAAATAAATATTATATCACGTCTGTTCATATTGGGGGTTAAAAAATTAATGAAAAACCAAGTCAATATATGGGGGAATATGAAGGGGTTGAGGTTTGTTTTTAATAATATACTTCAATATAGTATTAGGGTTGGGGTTAATGATCCAGGTGGATATGGGTGGACACCCACCTATTGCAATTAACCCCTCTTGTCAGTTTTTAGTTCAACATGTTCTTCTGTACTTCTTTGTAATTGTGGGTTCTACACTTTTGGGGCTATCTGAAGCCCTACACATCTTCCAAGTGGAAATTGGTGGCCACCCACCTAATCCAACTATATTATTTTGGAATTTTTCATGTCAGCACATCTTTTTGTACTTCTAGGGACATTTTGGGGCCCTCAACAATGTATTTTTTGGCACGCCACAATCAAAATGTAGAGGGAGTTAGAGTTTGATAGAATAATACGTAGTTCTTGAAAATACCTTTCCAACGGGCTATCATGTGCCTAAAATTGAGATCGTATGCAAAAGTTACAACTTCAGGAAGTTAATGTACTAACTTACCCAAACGAGGCCCACATGAATTTTGGCGTTTCATCTCCTAGGGTTAGGTTTTTGGATGTCTAGGGTATTTTCATTCATGTTTATCATAAAAAGGCTTTCAGAGCCTCATTGTAATCATCTTCTTGCAAATGAATGTAACCATCACATCTCTTCTAAGAGATAAAGATGCCACCATTCTAGCAAATCTTTCACTTTGTATTTTTACAGTCTCTTTATAATTATTTCATTATTAGAAATCAAGTATTGCTACATTTCTCTGTTTCTATAAATTTTCATGAGTATTTCATTGTAATTTCTATGATTTCATTTCGTTCTGAAAATAATCCGTATCAGTGGTATCAGAGCAGGATTCTCTTGATCGTTTTTCAATGCATGTCCCTGACGAGGTCCGAGTATAGCCAGTTGGGTATCGATCTTGTCTCTCTTGAGGAAAATCACTCTCACATGCCCAAGAAACCCTCGATGGCAGCAGAAAAGAAAAACAATGGAGCATAAGATTCTATTAACCTTTTGCTTGAGCAAGCTCTTGCGCGATAAAGGGACGAAATGATGGAGAATTTTGCACACATCCTTCAATGCTGTAATGATCCCAAGCCAAAATTTTCACTTGAATCACTAACTACCACTGATTTGTTGTTGTGTAGGTGTTTATTGAGTTATCCAGTTATTCAGTGCATTCATACAAGATTCATTCAACATATGAAGACCACATTACATTCAAGATATAAAAGCACAAGCAAGATCTGACCTTTTATTATGAGCAATATGGAAACCAATACAATATATAGCCGATCTGGAATAATCCTCAGATGGCTTGGAAGACAATAGATATGAGCTGCTACAAAATGCTTTGCCGATACAAAATAAGCTTCTGAAGGTTGGATAAGAAATGAAGATCACTACAAATTGTCAAACCCTCCAGCTGAAGAGTACCATGCTCCCATAGAAGACTGAAACCCTCAATAAATCGATCCCACTGAAGGAAGACTCCAAATGAGTCCAAAATCGGCAAGGTGATAGATCGGAATGATGGGATCCCCCTCCTAAAAACTCAAGCTAAACGTTCAAGGCAAACTCCTCCAATTTCTGAATCTTCTGCTGAAGTTGCGCCCTCCTTGATGCCATAAACCCTAGGTGATTCAGCCCTGACCAGGAAAGCCTCCAAATGCTCTGAAAATCTTCAAGAATGTATATCGGGCTATGTGAACCCTGTAGGAGAAGTTTCAGACTCAGATTCTAAGTGTAGCCTTCTAGATCTGAGTTTTACTGAATCACAGGACTCCTCCTTTGCCTCCAAGACATCCCAATCTGCAGACAAATATATGATCATGATAACCCTCTAGAGAATCCCTCAAACTGATGGTCTTGCCCCTACAAACAAAACCCAAGTGTCGAAATGGCCACAGGACCTCTGGATAAGCTGGATCGAACCTCCCTCTAGATGATGGTATGCCCCTACTAGAATCACAAGAACAATACAGCCTGCTAACTTCTGAAGTGCTAGATGGAGATGGGCTAAGAATAGAATGGCGTGGAGGAGTCTTTCATCCCTGAGACCAAGCTGTGGAACAAGGTGAGTGGATATTTCACCACTACGTTTCTCACAAGGGTTTGTACAACAAAACCCCCAAACTGGATGCTCAAGAGCAATAGAAAACACTAAACCAAAACCATAAATGAGTAATAGGTGTGCCCCAGCCTCTTACTTATAATTTTCCTTCTAAATCTCTATTGAGTTAGGTTAACTCCCAGGGTTAACTTCTATTCTTCTGTTGAGTTATCTTTTACTCCTTTTGTTCTATTTATTTCTCAGGTCAACTTAAAAATATAACTTTAGTCTAGTTGACCTTTCCCCTCAGTGTGAGACTATGGCCTAGTGGGGACACCTAGACCACTACGTCTTCCAAACCTCTTCTTTAAGAGTTGGGGGACATTACAATCTCCCCTGCTTGAAATTGCTTGTCCTCAAGAAATTCCAAACCTGCTTCTTGTACCATCTGTTCATTCTCCCATGTGGCATCCTCAATGGGCAAGTCTTTCCACCTGATCAGATACTTCTTAATGCTTCTCTTTCAGAGCTTCTTTTCTCGAACTTCCAATATCTCTTCCGGAATCAACACCAGCTTCCCTTCTTCATCCATGGGAGGATACATGGGGTTGATGTGTTGGCCGATGGCCTTCTTTAGGCAGGATACATGGAAGATGTTGTGTATTCGGTTGCCTGGTGGAAGTTCTAACTCATAATCCATGGCCCCTATCTTTCTACTGATCGTGTAAGGCCCAAAGAAACGTGGTTGTAGTTTTTCTTCTTCGCTTCTTTTAATTGAAGCCTCCTGGTAAGGTTGGAGCCTTAAATAAACTAAGTCACCCACCTCAAAAGTGCGCTCCACTCTGTGTTTGTCCACCTAGACCTTCTGTTGGTTCTGTGCCCTCTGTAAATGATCCTTCAACTCCCGGAGAATGTCTTGGTTCTGTTGTACCCAATCCTGCACCATTGGTGCCCTGTTGTCCCCAAAGGCAATCTCCACAAAGGAAAGGGGATCATAGATATATAAATCTGTGAATGGTGTCATACCTATGGATACATGATGGGTGGTGTTGTAGAAATATTTTCCCAAGTGCAACCATATGACCCATGCTTTTTGTTGTCCGGCTACATAATTTTTGAGGTAGCCTTCCACCCATTTGTTGACTATTTCAGTTTGATCGTCCGTCTGAGGGTGATAGCTGGTACTAGGGGTCAATGTCGTACCCACTATTCTGAAAAAATCCTGCCAAAATGTACTCATGAATCTGCTGTCCCTGTCACTAATAATGGTCTTGGGTAGGCCGTGTAATTTGAACACCTCTCTGAAGATTAACTCAGCCACCTGTGCTGCGCTAAAGTCTATGGCTATGGAAAAGAAGTGTGCAAACTTCATCAATCTGTCTACTACTACAAAAATGCAATCTTTCCCCTGTGCTCTGGGAAAACTGGTGATGAAATCCATGGATATGCTTTCCCACTTGTGCTCTAGAATGGGCAGGGGCTGCAACAATCCTATAGGGTGCGTGTGCTCATCCTTGTTTTCTTGGCATGTAGTGCACTCTTTGACATGCTTAATCACATATTCCTTGAGGCCCTTCCATGAAAACCTCTCTCTCACCCACCTGTACGTCTTACCAATGCCCTGATGTCCTGCCACTAGTGAGTTATGACATGCATGGAGTATCTTGTCTTTGAGAGCTGATCCCGGAACTAAGAAAATTCGGCCTTTGTAATAAATGAGGTTCTTCATGACTCTAAAGTTTTCATCCTATATTTGTCCATCCAATATTTGAAAATCAAACCGATCCTTTTCATATTCCACTATCAAGTGATCCTTCCAGTCAACTGACATACCAAACATGGAAAAAATGGATGGCCTCTTGGATAATGCATCGGCTACTGTGTTGTTCTTCCCTTTGACGAATTCAATGTCAAAGTCATAGGCCTATATTTTGCTTACCCATTTTTGTTGTATTTCATTCAAATCCTTTTGCTCCAATAGATATTTAAGACTGTTATGGTCTGATTTGACCACAAACCTTGCACCTACCAAATATTTCCTGAATTTGGCTAGTGCATGCATGATATCCAACATTTCTTTGTCGTAATTGCTGTAAAGTAGTTCAGGACCCCTGAGTTTTTGGATTTCATAGGCAAGGGGGTGCCTATTCTGCATTAACACGGCCCCTATACCTTCCCCTGAGGCAGCACACTCCAAGGTGAAGGGTAGGCCAAAATCTGGAAGAGCTAGAACTGGGTAGGTGCTCATGACCTCTTTCATTCTCTCCATTGTGGCTTGGGCCTCTTCATTCCATTTGAAGGACCCATTTTTGGTCAGGTCAGTCAGGGGTGCACACAGTTGAGAAAACCCATTGACAAATTTCTTGTAGTACGTGCATAGGCCTAGGAATCCCCTCAGTTCAGTGAGTGTCTTAGTAGTAGGCCATTCCCTAATGGTTGTTATTTTCTCTTGGTGTACCTGTACCCCTTTTCCCCCTATGATGTGTCCCAAGTAGAGAACTTCTGTCATCCCAAACTCACACTTGGATTCCTTAGTGTATAGCGACTGTTCTTCCATGATTGACAGGATTTGGTCCACATGTCGAAGGTGTTCCTCTCATTTCTTGCTGTAAATGAGCAAGTCATCAAAGAATACTAACAAGTGTTTCCTTAACCTCTGCATGCGTTGATCCTTCCATAGGTTTGGAGGATCGAAGCTCTGATACCACTGTAATGATCCCAAGTCAATTTTTTTGCTTGAATCACTAACTACCACTGATTTGTTGTTGTGCAGGTGTTTATTGAGTTATCCAGTTATTCAGTGCATTCATAAAAGATTCATTCAACACATGAAGACCACATTACATTCAAGATATAAAATCACAAGCAAGATCTGACCTTTTATTATGAGCAATATGGAAACCAATACAATAGATAGCCAATCTGGAATAATCCTCAAATGGATTAGAAGACAATAGATATGAGATGCTACAAAATGCTCTACCCATAGAAAATAAGCCTTTGAAGGTTGGATAAGAAATGGAGATCACTACAAACTGTCAAACCCTCCAGCTGAAGAGTGCCACGCTCCCATAAAAGACTGAAACCCTCAATAAATCGATCCCACTGAAGGAAGACTCCAAATGAGTCCAAACTCGGCAAGGTGATAGATCAGAATGATGGGATCCCCCTCCTGAAAACTCAAGCTGAACGTCCAAGGCAAACTCCAATTTCTGAATCTTCTGCTGAAGTTGTGCCCTCCTTGAGGCCTGAAACCCTAGGTGATTCGATCCCAACTAGGAAAGCCTCCAAATTCCCTGAAACTCTTCAAGAATGTAGATTGGGCTATGCGAACCCTGTAGGAGAAGTTTCATACTCAGATTCTAAGTGTAGCCTTCTAGATCTGAGTTTTACTGAATCACAGGAGGCCTCCTTTGCCTCCAAGATGTCCCAATCTACAGACAAATATATGATGATGATAACCCTCTAGAAAATCCCTCAAACTGACGGCCTTGCCCCTGCAAACAAAACCCAAGTGTCGGAATGGCCACAGGCCCTCTGGATAAGTTGGATCGAACCTCCCTCTAGATGATGGTGTGCCCCTGCTGGACTCACAAGAACAGTACGACCTGCTAACTTCTGAAGCGCTAGATGGAGATGGGATGAGAATAGAATGGTGTGAAGGAGTCTTTCATCCCCGAGACCAAGCTGAGGAACATGGTGAGTGGATATTTCACCATTGAGTTGCTCACAAGGGTTTGTACAGCAAAACCCCCAAACTGAATGCTCAAGAGCAATAGAAAACACTAAACCAAAACCAAAAATGAGTAATAGGTGCGCCCCAACCTCTTACTTATACTTTTCCTTCTAATTCTTTGTTGAGTTAGGTTAACTCCTAGGGTTAACTTCTATTCTTCTGTTGAGTTATCTTTTACTCCTTTTGTCCTATTTCTTTCTCAGGCAACTTAAAAATATAAACTTAGTCTAGTTGACCTTTCCCCTCAGTGTGAGACTATGGCCTAGTGGGGATGCCTAGACCACTACGTCTTCCAAACCTCTTCTTTAAGAGGTGGGGGACATTACAAATGCCTTCCGATAGAAACAGACACATCTTCATCAAGTGACCATTTTGGAGGAACCTCTCCCTTCAAGGTACAATTTAATTTTTATATTCCCATATTTAAAGGTCAGATAGATGAAAATTCCCTACAAAAATGGTTAAATCTATTAGAAGGTTATTTCTTTGTTCAAATTTTTTTCGACAGGGAAAAGATCACCTTATCACTCCTCAAGGCTCTCACCCATGTCAAAAATTGGTGGGAAACTTGGTAGGAGAAAAGTTACGCAGAGGAATATGGAATATATAGGGTCGAGCCCACTTGGGATTTTTTTGTGGATGCGGTCAAGGAACAATACTATCTCGTTGATAACTATGAAGACCAATACATGAGATAGACCAAACTACGGCAAGAGAGGATCCAAACAATGATGGAGTTAATAAATACTTTCCATACCTTACACACCAATTCTAAAATATCGTGGGGATATGCATAGGTACATCCAAACTGAAATGGATTTCCTAAACATCTCATCATTGGGAGATGCCTATCGATATGCTGTCAAAATCTAGCATAAATTTAGGCACCAGAACAAATGGGAATTCAGGTCTGCAAATCTGCAAAAAATAAAGCATGGTAAACACATCCCTAACCAACAACCTCTATACAACCAATCCAAGACACATGAAAAGAAGGGTAAATAAAATACGAAGAATGACACTAGTGTTGGAAATATAACTACGAGGGGGGAGGGGGTTGAATCAGTTATGTATATAAGATTGAAACTTTTCTTGTTATTTTTCTGATACTTTCTAGATTATTATTTAATGTGTTGTTGATAACTTAACATTCATAGATATACAATGATCAATCAAACAGAATACACATAGACACTGATTTTCTCGAGGAAACCCATAAAGGGTGAAAACCTCTTCTTCTTAGGATGTCAATCAAGCTCCAACTTTCATGTACATCACAGCCTTTGAGCTCCAACTCAAATATGAGGCTACAAAATTTGATAGCAAGCTACAACTTGCAGAGAGAACCAACTCTTAGATTTATCTAGCACCAACTAGATGGAATAAACAACTCCTAGGTTTCTCTAGCACCCACTAGATGGAAGAAGCAACTCCCAGAATATCTTCTAGCAAAAACTAGAATTTAAAGGACTGCAATCCTCCCTCGAACCACCCTACCACCCTGATTGAATCTTACAAAACTTTAATTACTTTCTCTATCTCTGATATGGTCTGTTATAGCTCCATGTCTCCTCTACCTTTTTGAGCTTCTATGCTCTGTTCCTCTTCGGCATATTTTTGCTTCTATGCTCAACTGTTTTTCCTCTTGCACACAACACCCTCATGTTCATCTTCTCTTTTTCCTTTTATACTCTATGCTGCATCTACATTCTATTCACTGCACCACTGATCTCCACTTCAGGTACTGCACTACATCTCCTCCTACCCACATGCATATCTATCGAAAAATCACACTATCTTCTCTGTTCTGCATGTCTTTCTCATCTCGAGTCCTCTTCCTGATCATCATTCAAACTCTTCATCTTCTCTGGCGGTTATTCTGAATCTGTTCATCATTAGCAAGCATTATCCTGAGATTCTCTAGCTTCTATGGGAGTCACAACTCTTCATCTTCTCTGGTAGTTACAGTGAGTCATTTTTGGCTTCTTTGGATTCTAAGCCCCTTCCTTCACATGACCACTGACGATGACCAAACGCCTATTCCAAAGGCATTTTCTGATTTCGGTATAGTGAGCACTAGCTTCATTTCTCGATATGAACTTGGGAGAATATCTCATGTGACCACGATATTGTGGGCGCATCCAAAGGTGGTTTGTATCAAACTACTTTTTTCCCCGCAATTTACCTCGAGCCTCGATGTGTCCTTTCTCCAAAACCATGGTTTTGATTGCGGCTTGCCTTCATCATTTTAAATTTAGTGCATCTTCAATCCCCGCAATGTGATGAGACCATCGATCTCACGATCTTGACAGTGCTCCTGAACAGACAGATCAGATTTGTTCCTTCATGATCTACAGATCAGATCTAACCCTCCTAGATCAATGACTATGATTTATTTCATGATCTGGGCTTTGGGAGTTTCAAATATCAACCCCTTCTTTCCTATGTACATCAATCTTCCAGAGTTGACAATCCACTGACACGTTTCCCTCTTGGATCAATGGTCGATATATCCTTCGAGTCTCCGAACTTCAGAGATTTTGAATCTCAACTTCTCGTTTCTTTTGACTGGATATCTTCTGAAATGGAAGATCTACTTACATCTGTCCTCCTTTATCCAACGACTATCCTCCTCTCTAGGACTTCGGCCTTTTCAGCTCTTTGGCGCTTCACTTTTTCATGAAATCTTTCACCTGAAGTCAATGATCTATTGACACGTACCCTCCTGCATGATCAACGATCATGAGTGACTTCAACACTTCGGGCTTCAAGAGTTTCAACTCCTATGCACTCATTTCTCCCGTAGTGCTTTTACCTGAATGCATAATCTTTTGACACGTACCCCTCTTGGCGATCAATGACAAGGGTCTTCTTCGGGTCTTTGGTGTTTGGGACTTTGGGACTTTAGGCTAATCGTTGCTTCATTCTCCCCCGGAGTGGTTACCTGCTGAATAAGTCATAGGTGGTGGAGACTTCTTGCTGTCAGTTAACACTTCCACTTACTCTGTCTTTCCACTAAACTAGGTAAACGGTTGAGAATGCACCCGAAGTGATCTTCAGATAAGATGGCTGAGAGCGACTTCGGACCTTCATCCTTCGATGCTTTGGGACTTTTGAAATTTGTTGGTGCTGAAACTCCTGAAGTAAATCTCATGTAGTGACGTATCTTGCTTACGTTATGTGTTGACATGGCACGAGCCAATTTCCTCTTGACACTTGTCATGATCTGATTATGCCATGTGTACTTACTGATGTGGTCTTCCACATGTCCTTGTTGACGTGGTTTTCCACATGTCCCTGCTGAGGTGGTTTGTTGACATGGGTGTGACATGTAGGTAGTGTAGTAGAGTGTGGAGGCAGAGTGCAGTAGTGGAGTGTGACGTGTAGCGGGTAGAAAAGTGTGACATTGGAGCGCGAAGGTGGTATGTATGAGTGGTTTGGTGGTTTAATAAGAGGGGTGGTTAGGCGGTAAGTGGTAATGAGTGAGGGGGGTCTGAGTTGACAAGAAGGTGACATGTATGAGGGTCCCACATGGGAAATACCACCAACTCGGAGACCCCCCCATGGTTAAAGGCAGAAAGGTCCGGGGGGGGGTTCGATATGCCCCGTCGACCGTAGATCTAAGTGCCCCACTAAGATTATCACATCCTTCTTCTAACTTATCCTGTCCTTCCACTTATTTCGATCCAACGGCTGATGGAAATTTGGGTGATCGAGATATCAGATCTCAACCCTTACTTATCCTATCCTTCCACTTAAATGAATCCGATGGCTGACGAAAATTTGGATGATTGAATTCTCAATCATTTTTCCCTTCTTATCCTATCCTTAATTAATTCAATCTGATGGTTTTTGGTCCTCTAGATTGATGATCCAACGACCACTATCGCTCTTCCTCCTGAGCTTTTGATCTCTCTGACTTAGAAGGATTGCTAAGTGTTCACAGGTTTTGACCTTTGCTCCTCCCGCGAGTCCGTCTCTTGGACCTCGTCTGCACTTCCGGAAACCACTATCTCTTTTGAGCTTTCTCATCTTCTGCACTCTCAAGGTTTGTTTCGCCGATTTTCTTGCCATCAATGAAAACCACATTCTTCCTGTAAACATGCCAACAATATCCCCCTTTGGAATTGATGGAAACCCTGAAAGGATGCACTATTCTTCTTAGACCTCCAACTGTAGCGTACAAACAACACCTTTTTCTCCACCTTTGACATAAATGTCAAAGAATACAGAGAGTGACTCTATTCTCCCCCTGATCAGATATACTAGGAGCACTCTTCCCCTGATCAGATAGACTATTTTAACTTGATAACAGGGTCACGCCCAACTTCTGGCGTAGATACTCAAACTGAGCTTTTGCAAGCAGTTTAGTGAAGATATTAGAAATCTGATCTTTGGATGGAATATAATGCAAAGAAACAATGTTGGTTACTTGTTCCCTCAAGAAGTGATACTTGATGGGTATATGCTTGGTCTTGGAATGAAATGCAGGATTCTTTGACACACTAATTGCACTAGTATTATCACAATGAATTGGGATCAATGCATTATACTTTACCTCCAAGTCTGCAAGTGTCTGAATCATCCATAATACTTGGGTACAACAAGTGGAAACTGCAATGTATTCATATTCTGTAGTCAATAAGGAAATGGAACCTTGATTCTTTCTCAACAATGTTGTAAGAGAATCTCCTAAGAAGAATGCACCTCCACTCGTTCTTTTCCTTTCATTCATGCAGTTAGCCCAATCAACATCTAAATAGACTGATACTTGAAAATTATAATTCCTAGGATACCATAGGTCATAGTTCATTGTTCCTTTCAAGTATCTGAATATTCTTTTGATAGCTAACAAATGAATATGTTTAGGTGCAGCCTGATACTTTCCTACCATTCCAACAACATGCATTATGTCTGGATGGGATGCTGTGATGTTCAATAGGCTGCCTATCATAGACCTATATGAACTATGATCAACATCAGGTGATTCATCATCATTTCTTACCTTGCATCCAGTGACCATAGGTGTGCTCATAGGTGTAGAATATTCCATTTGAAACCTTTTCAACATTTCTCTTAGATATTTCTCCCGAGAAAGAAATATTCCTTCAGACCTCTGAGTAATTTACAGACCAAGAAAAAATGACAATTCCCCTATCATGGAAATTTCAAATTTAGACTGCATGGCAGAAGCAAACCATTGTACCAATGAAGCATTATTTCTTCCGAATATGATGTCATCTACATAGACCAACACAATGAGAAAATCATTATCCTCTATTTTGATATATAGATTGTTGTCAATTGTTCCTCTCTTGAAACCTTTGTCTTGATGATACTTATCCAGTCTGTAATACCAGGCACAAGGATCTTGTTTCAACTCATATAAGGCTTTATTCAGCTTGCAGACAAAGTCATGGTTATCTGACAGTTGGAAACCCTCTAGTTGTTCCATATAGAATTCTTCTTTTAGATCTCCATTTAGAAAAGATTACTTGACATCCATTTGATAGACTTTAAACTGTTTATGACATGTATAGGCAAGAAACATTTTAATATCTTCTAATCTTTCTATGGGCACAAATGTTTCATCAAAATCCAGTCCTTCTATTTGAGCATATCCTTTGCAGACCAATCTAGCCTTATTTCTTACAATATTTCCTTGCTCATTCATATTGTTTTTGTAGACCCATTTGGATCCTATTACATTTTTATTTGTTGCCCTAGGAACAAGTTCCCAAGTGTCATTCTTTTCAATCTGGTCAAGTTCCTCATTCATTGATTTTAACCAATTTACCTCTTTACTGGCTTCATTGAAGTTTTTAGGTTCCACCATGGATATGAAGGCTATATGTGATTGCTTAGTGTCTTTGATTATCCTTCTTCTGGTTTGTACACCTTTGTATTTCTCACCAATTATCTAAGTTTCAGGATGATTCTTTTGAGTAATTTTGGAGGAAGGATTTGATGTTGATTGTTGTCTTGACTCTTCTTGTCTCGGTGTCTCTTCTCCACCTGATTCATCATATTCTTGTGACTATGAGATTTGTTGTTCTTTATCTTCATTATTCTCATAATATTTTTCATCTGGCTTAGTTCTTATTCTTTGTTGATCTTTTACATGATCTTCTTCATCAATTCAAACATCAATACAGTCTACTAATTTATGCATTCTTTTGTTAAATCATCTGTATCCTTTACTGTTCGTTTCATATCCTAAGAAGATACCTTCATCAACTCTACTATCAAATTTTCCAAGATGATAATTATTATTCTTGATGTAGCATTTACTTCCAAATACTTTGAAGTGCTTAATTGATGCAGGTTGACCAAACCACAACTCATATGGTGTTTTATCACTGTTCGACCTTAGATGCACTTTGTTTAGAATATGAACAATCGTGTGAACAACCTCCACCCAGAAGGTTTGTGAAATTTCCCTTTCACTCATCATAGCCCTTCCCATCTACTGAACTAATCTATTTTGGCATTCTACAACTCCATTTTGTTGAGGAGTACCTAAAATAGTATATTCTCTTTTAATTCCATGTCTGTCACAGAATTCTTTGAAATCTCTTGACATAAATTCTCCTCCCATATTTGAGCGAATTGCCTTTAAATTCCTTCTTGTCTGATTCTCAACTAACGCCTTAAACTTTTTGAACTTCTTAAATGCATCATATTTTTATCTCAGAAAGGAAACCCACGTAAGTCTGGAGAAGTTATCAATGACTAGCATAAAGTAATGTTCTCCTCCAGTTACTTCCTTTCATGATGGTCCACACAGATCCATATGAACAATTTGAAGTGGTTTCTCTCAAGATGTGGAACTCTTCGATTTGAATTGAGCACGAGTCAACTTCCCCATTTGAAAGGATTCACATACAAAGTTATTAGGCTTAGATATTATTTGAAGGCCTTTCACAATGCATTCATTATTCAGTTTGACAATATGATAAAAAATCAGGTGTCTAAGCCTTATGTGCCATAACCAACTTTCATCAAGTTTGCTTAAATGACATTTCTCCTTATCTTCCTTCAGAACATATACATCGTTTTCAGTTCTAACCCCTTTTGAAATCAACTCTCCTATGATTACTGTCTTTATTTTACAATTCCTGGCAGTGAAAGTGACTTCACATCCTCCGTCACATATTTGACTGACACTAAGAATATTATGCTTTAAACCATCAACAAATAATACATCTTGAGATTTGATTCTTCCATTACTTAAGATTACTAGACCTTTACCTTTGATATTTCCTGGAGCATCATTTCCAAAGGTCACACTCCCTAATTTATTTTCTTTGAGTAATAGGAACTTACTTTTGTCACCTGTCATATGAATGGAGCATCTTCTATCAATATACCTAGTGTCTTTTTGTCTTTGAGCTGACAACACTAATCCACACTTGTTATCTTCATTCTTCTTCCAAACCTTGACGTTTTCAGCTATGCGATTTGAATCTAGCTTATAGTTTTTTAAGTGACATTCTGCAACTTTATGTCCATAATTATGGCAGATGTAACATTCTGGTTCATTGAATAAAGGATCATAACGATTGTTATGTGTAATCTGCGTCCTTTTCCCAACCATCACATGATTTGCAGTTTGTGATTGTTTGTTACTTGGCTGTCTCATTATTTGTTGTGGTGATATTTATTCCTTGGATGTCTTGAATGCTAATGTCTAAATCTTAAAGAACAATTTACAACTTTTTGGCCAAAGTTACAACAGTAAAAACAATATCCATAGAAAAAATATTTGTACCTGGAAAATGGTTGTCTTCTTTGAGTAGGTTGATTTCTTCCATGCTGATGATTTCCTTGAGTAGAGGGTGTATTATTTATTTGTTCTACAGATTCAGTTCTGGTAGCTTTTCCTTCACTCCTCCTTGGCGGTTGATTCTCTTCCATTGTTTCTGCAGGTTTGTTGTTGTCAATGGTTGTAGACTTGACAAAATTGATGGATTATTTGTTGCTTGGCTGACCACTACTTGATCCCTGTTCATAACCCACACCAACTTTCAACTTTGAATTCCTTTGCTGATTCAGAATGGAGGCTAATCCTTCTGATGCTTTAATACTTGTCAGAGTCTGATGATATAAGGCCTGGAATTTCTCTAGATCTTTTCTGACAGTCACTACTTCAACTTCCAATTATTCACCTTTTGTTTCGGCTTCCTTCAATTGTTGTTTGAGGATGTCTTCAATATTCTTAGCTTCTTCTCACTTAACCTTCCATAGAGAAATTTCTTTAGATGGTTCATTGCATGTTTTCTCATACCTGAGCAGTAACTGTTTTTGTTTTGTTTTCTTTTCTCTGAGTCTATCAATATATTCCATGGAAGTGACAAGTTCTCCTCCAAGATATGCTACTGATTCACAATTAGTGAACTCACTTCCTACATCTTCAGTGTTTAGATCTTCTAAATCTATTAGCATGATATCATTTATTTTATCTTCAATAGAAGAGTCATTGCTTTCATCATCTGAGGGATCATCATCATTGTTTACACAAATTCTTTTCTTCTTAAAATTATTCTCTTTATAGACCTTCTTGTGCTTGTGCTTCTCTTCATCATCATATGTCCGATCCTTTCTTTTGTGAGGAAACATATATGAAAAATCACCTATCTTACCACAGTTGAAACATTTGAAGGGTAGTTTACCTTTTTATTTTCCTGATCCTTTCTTCAGTCTTGTCACAAAATTTGCTTCAATCTCATCTATATCAGAGTCTGTGTTTTTATCTAATTTAAAATATGCCTCTCTTGTAGTGGATTTACATTTGGTTATTCTCATTTCATAAGAAGTTAGGGTTCCAAGAAGTTAATCTAGTGTCAACATTTTCAGATCAACTATTTCCTCTATAACCGAGACCTTTGAGTTAAATCTATCAGGAAGAGATCTTAGTATTTTCTGGACTAGAAAATATTCATCTATCGTTTCACCTAGGCCTTTCATAGTGTTGACAAGTTATTCTATACATAAGAAGTACTTATTGATAATTTTGTCTTCATCCATATTTAACTACTCAAATTTCAGTCCGTGAGTTTGAAGTTTTGCATCTTTCACCTTTTCATTACCTTCATAACTACTTATCAACTTGTCCCACATAACGTTTGTTGAATCACAGTGCATGAATTTGACAAAATCAGCTTCAGGAAGTCCACTTAGGATGGCATTCATTTCTTTTGCATTAAAAATAAACTCCATCTTATCATCTTTTGAGGCCAATACTACAGGCTTCACATATCCCATTTCAACGACATCCCAAACATCTGCACCCAAAGACATTAAATGTGTTTTGATTCTTATTTTCCAGAAAGCAAAGTTTGTTCCATCAAACAGAGGGGGTCTATTAGTTGAACTTCCATCATGAATAATCATGTTCAAGATTATGGATCTACCTTTGATCAAAGGCACCAACTCTGATACAAATTGTTGGAAATATAACTGAGAGGGGGGGGTGAATCAATTATGTATATAAGCTTGAAACTTTTCTTGTTATTTTTTTGATACTTTCTATATTATTATTTAATGTGTTGCTGATAACTTAAAATTCATAGATATAAAATGATCAATCACACATAATACACAGAGACTATGATTTTCTTGAGGAAATCCATAAAGGGTGAAAACCTCTTCTTCTTAGGATGTCAATCAAGCTCCAAATTTCATGTACATCACAATCTTTGAGCTCCAACTCAAATATGAGGCTACAAGCTCTGATAGCAAGCTAAAAATTGCAGAGAGCACCAACTCTCAGATTTATCTGGCACCAACAAGATGGAAGCACCAACTCCCAGGTTTCTCTAGCACCCACTAGATGGAAGCTCCAACTCCCAGAATATCTTCTAGAACCAACTAGAATTTAAAGGACTGCAATCCTCCCTAGCACCACCCTACCACACTGATTGAATCTTACAAAACTTTACTTACTTGCTCTATCTCTGATATGGTCTATTACTACTTTATGTCTCCTCTGCCTTCTTCAACTTCTATGCTTTGTTTCGCTTCTGCATATTTATGCTTCTATGCTCAACTCTTTTTCCTCCTACACACAACACCCTCCTGTTCAACTTCTCTTCTTCCTTTTATTCTTTGCACTACATTTGCATTCTCTTCACTATGCCATTGATCTCCACTTTAGGTACTGCACTACATCTCCTCCTAACCACATGCATATCTATCGAAAAAGAACACTATCTTCTCTGTTCTGCATGTCTTTCTCACCTCGAGTCCTCTTTCTAATCATCATTCAAACTCTTCATCTTCTCTGGTGGTTATTTTGAATCTTTTCATCATTAGTGAGCATTATCCTGATATTCTCTGGCTTCTCTGGTAGTCACAACTCTTCGTCTTCTCTAGTAGTTACAGTCAGTCGTTTTTGGCTTCTTTGGCTTCTAAGCCCCTTCCTTCACGTGATCATTCGCGGTGACCAAATGCCTATTCAAAAGGCGCTTTCCAATCTCGGTATAGTGAGCGCTAGCTCCGTTTATCGATATGAACTTGGGCGAAGATCTCATGTGACCACGAGATTGCGGGCGCACACAAAGGTGGTTTGTATCAAACTAGTTTTTTCCCCGTAATTTACCTTGAGCTTCCATGTGTCCTTTCTCCAAAACCGTGGTTTCGATTGTGGCTTGCCTTTAGATTTTTAAAGTTTGTGCATATTCAATCTCCGCAATGCAATGGGACCGTTGATCTCACGATCTTAATGGTGCTCCTAAATGGACGGTTCATATTTGTTCTTTCATGATCTACGGATCAGATCTAACCTTCCTAGATCAATGACTGTGATTTATTTCATGATCCGAGCTTCAGGAGATTCAAATCTCAACCCTTGCTTTCCTCCATACGTCAATCTTCTGGAGTTGACAATCCACTGACGCATGTCCCTCTCGGATCAACGGTCAAGATATCCTTCGGGTCTCCGGACTTGGAGATTTCGAATCTCAACTTCTTGTTTCTTCTGATTGGATATCTTCCGAAATGGAAGATCTGCTGACATCTGTCCTCCTTAATCCAATAGTTGTCCTCCACTCCGGGACTCCATCCTTTTCGACTCTTTAGCGCTTCTCTTTTCCATGAACACTTTCACCTAGAATCCACGATCTATTGACACATATCCTCATGCACGATCAACGATCATGAGTGACTTTAGAACTTCAGTCTTTGGGAGTTTCAACTCCTATGCACTCGTTTCTCCCGGAGTTCTTTCACCCGAATGCATAATATTTTGACACGTACTCCTCCTGACGATCAATGACCAGGGTGTTCTTCAGGTCTTCGGTGTTCAAGACTTTGGGACTTTAGGCTAATCTCTAATTTATTCTCCTCCGGAGTGGTCACCTGCTGAATAAGTCATAGGCGATAGAGACTGCTTGTTATCGGTTAACACTTTCACTTACTCTATCCTTCCACTAAACTAGGTCAGCGATTGAGAATGCACCCAAAGTGATCTTCAGATTGAATGACTGAGAGTGACTTCATACCTTCGCCCTTTGGAACTTCAGGACTTTTGAAATTTGTTTGTGATGAAACTCCTGAAGTAAATCTCCCGCAGTGACGTAGCTTGCTTACGTCACTTGTTGACATGGCAGAAGCCAATTTCCTCTTGACACTTGTCATCATCTGATTATTCCATGTGTACTTGCTGACGTGGTATTCCACATGTCCTTGCTAACGTGGTTTTCCACATGTCCTTACTGAGGTGGTCTACGAACGTGGGTGAGATGTGTAGGTAGTGTAGTGGAGTGTGGAGGCAGAGCGCGGTAGTGGAGTGTGACGTGTAGCGGGTAGTGGAGTGTGACGTTGGAGCGTGGAGGTGGTATGTATGAGTGGTTTGGTGGTTTACTCAGAGGGGGGGTTAGGCAGTAAGTGGTAATGAGAGAGGGGGGTCTGATTTGACAAGAAGGTGACACGTATGAGGGTCCCACATGGGAAATACCACCAAGTTGGACCCTCCCCCCATGGTTAAAGGCAGAAAGGTCGAGTGGGTTCGATATGCCCTGTCGACCATAGATCCGAGTGCTTGATTATTGGCTGCTAATATTAGCGCGCCCTTATTCTAACTTATCCCATCCTTCCACTTATTTCAATCTGACGACTGATGGAAATTTGGGTGATTGAGATCTCATATCTCAACCCTTGCTTATCCTGTCCTTCCATTTAAATCAATTTGATGGCTGACGAAAATTCGGATGATCGAATTCTCAATCGTTTTTCCCCTCTTATCCTATCCTTCATTAATTCAATTCAATAGGTTTTGGTCTTCTAGATCAGTGATCCAATGGCCACTATTGCTCTTCCTCTTGAGCTTCTGATCTCTCCGACTGAGAAGGATTTCTAAGTGTTCACGGGTCTCCACCTTTTCTCCTCCTACGAGTCTGTCTCTTGGACCTCATCTGCACTTCTAGAAACTACTATCTCTTTTGAGATTTCTCATCTTCTGCGCTCTTAAGGTTTGGTTCTTTGTTTTTGTTTCCATCAATGGCAAGCACATTCTTCCTATAAACATGCCAACAACTAGGAAGTGGTGTGACTTCCACAAAATCCCTTGGAAAAACACCCATGAATGTCGCTCGAAACAATCATTGGTGGCAAAGGTCAAAGACAAAGGGCTAAACCTTGATTCAGAATCTGATCCAAAAAATATTGAAACCAGACAGATCATCAACGTAGACCCCACTGCTACTTTTGCAACCACAACAATTCAACAAGAAGAACCAGTAGATCCTGAAGAGGGGGAGCACTTCTTCCATTCACAGATGTGGGTGAAGGGGACCCCGTTGCATGTCATTGTTGATAACGACAACTAGAATAACCTCATATCAACTAAGGTCATCAAACAATTGGGGTTTTCGACAACACTGCACCCACAACCATACAACATTGGATGGCTTCACCAGGGACGAGATCTCCATGTCATCCATCAGTGTCTCCTATCCTATGGCATCCAACCCTTCAAGGATGAGGTAGTGTGTGATTTTTCCCCTTTTGATGTCTGTGATGTTGTTTTGGGCCAACCATATATGTGGAAACGTCATGATGTCTATGAGTTTAGACCCCTTAGTGTCATTATTACTTTGGGAGATCAACTCTATAGGATACTAAAGGTAGTTACGACTACTGCTCCACCAAAATAGTGCCGCAAGGTAATATCTCATATTGTGAAAGTAATCCTCTTTATAGTTTGTTCAAAGGATGCACATAAGACCACTACAACCACTTCAACCTCCACACCTTCTATCCAACATAAAAAATTTCCAAAGAGAAAGAAGATATTGTTTCTTCACCTACAATGGTTCCTACACAATGCCCCATCAAATCCAAAGACAACATGTTGGTAGAATAGATTCAACCCCGCCAACAATAGATTTGTGACAGTATTCCACAAACCAAGCAACACAACTTCTCCAACAAGGCACACAACTCACCAAGATTCAGATTCAGAAAATGCCTTCCCCTCTTCCCTAGGAACTCGACACAATGGATACCATTGATTCCTATGGGGGGAGGACTGATCCAGGTGGATATTGGTGCCTACCCACCTATTCCAATCGACTCCTCTTGTCCATTTTTAATTCAACATGTTCTTCTGTACTTATTTTTAATTGTGGGTTCTACACTTCTAGGGTTTTCTGAAGCTCTACACATCTTCCAGATGGATACTGGTGGCCACCCACCTAATCCAACTGGCTTATTTTGGAAGTTTTCATGTTAGCACACCTTTCTGTACTTCTAAGGCCATTTTAGGGCCCTAAACAATCTTTTTTTGGTGTGCCACAGTCAAACTATAGATGGAGTCAGAGTTTGATGAAATAATGTGTAGTTCTCAAAAAGACCTTTCCAACAGGCTATCACGTGCCTAAAACAGAGATCGTATGCAAAATTTACGACCCCAAGAAGTTAATGTACTAACTTACCCAAACGAGGAACAAATGAATTTTTGCGTTTCATCTCCTAGGGTTAGGTTTTTGGATGTCTAGGGTTTTGGAATTCATGTTTATCATAAAAAGGCTTCAGAGCCTCATTGTAATCATCTTCTTGCAAATGAGCATATTCGTCACATCTCTTCTTAGAGATAAATCTGCCACCATTCTAGTGAGTCTTGCACTCTGTATTTTTACAGTCTCTTTACAATTCTTTCATTAATAGAAATCAAGTATTGTTGTATTTCTCTATTTCTAGCAATTTCCATGATTATTTCATTGTAATTTATCTTCTTTCATTTCATTCCAAAAATAATACGGATCAGTTAAGTATTTGGAAAGGAATTTATGTATTTAGGTGGGGTGTGAGGATAAAAAAACAAGAAAAATCGTGCCTGATCCCTTGACACGCTCTAATACTATTCAAAAGGTTTCATCCTCGATATTATCCAAACACACTCGAAACCCTAGGTAGAGAACAACCAGATCCCCTACATTTGTTTGATTTGTCAGTCTCAATGGAGTTCATCGCGATTTTACCCATTTTCAGAGGATTTCACACGAATTTCATCAATATTCAGTAGTCTTCAACTTCTGAAATTCTCGAACCTTTCTTTGGAGTTACCGAACCTTACTTTCAATGTGCTCTAAGGTATTATAATTCCCTGTTCTCTTCACCGATAGAAGTCATATTTTTTTATCTGGATCTAGTAAACAAAAGTTTTCTAGCTTTTGTTGGATATTACAATAAGAAATATTTTAAGCTTCATGCCATGAAATGAATCAACATGCCATATTACAAAGACATGACAAAATCATCTTTTGGAAATGAGATATTTTCACCATTCCTTTTATTACCTTGGTGATATAAACTTAACCCATTACATTTTGGATTTCTTGCTCTCTACATCCAGTTTTCCAATACTTATATTGGTCAATCATGAGGTCGACTTGCTATGAGTTCTAGTGAAAGTTGTGGATAACTATCAATTATTTTTCTGCAATAGGCCTTCCCATTTTTTTTTTGGATTCTCTGAGCACTTGTATATATGAGGTGTCTAACCTATGTAATTTTCACCCATTGGCTATTCAATGAAGAGGAACATGGAAAATCCAGGGTAAGTTATGTCTGGCAAATATTGACATTAAGTTTAACTAAACAAGTGTACAATCAATTGAAAGTAGGGGAAGATATCATATACTAGGGATGGAACAATGAATATATCCCACCAAAATTTAGACATAAGTATGACATTGTATAATTTCTAATAGACCTCATAGAGGAGCTTGGTTTGAGTGTAATTCCTCTTGTTAAAGTTGTGGTATTCAAGATTGTGTTTCAAAGGAATTGAGTTTATTACACGTTGATTATGACAATATTCAATGGGTTCCAAAGAAAAATCTATTGATATTTTCACATATGTATACTTATAGGAAGAGGCACATTCTACGCCAAATCCTAAATCCCCTGTAATTAAGGACACATTTTATTTGCAGAAACCAAATAAAAAACACCTTGCTTCTTAACACTATTTGAAATCTCATAAAGATCAATGATTTTTCCATTTGAAATAATGACTGGTAGTAACACGATTATACATATAATACCTTCGAACAAACTCTTCAACAACCATTTCTATCAATAACTTACTGGCTTCTTCCAGCCGTCCTCCTTCACATGGAATAATCCGTGAATACCATCTCATTTTGAGAGTCGCAACTCAGCTACATTTAATAATGCACAATGTCTTATTCAAGGAATAAAATATTAGTTGTAAATATCAATCCATATATGCCAAGGATAGATTGAAGAAAATTCCACTGAAATAAAATATCAATACAATTTTTTTTTCAAAAAAGTTCATACATCCTTTCCTAAAGTAGACCTCAATTATTTTTCAAGTTCATCAAAATCCCAAGAACTGATGAACTTATAAGATTTTGATGAACAAATGTTGCAAAATTATACTTTTTAAGATTCCTTCACTAGACATAACAATGTTATATAAATGAGAGTTGAAATCCCATTAAAAAGAAGAAGAAGAATCCTATATGATGCATCCAACACATACTTTTGTGTTGTCAACTTACATTATGCAAGCCTTAAAAGGATGCATATTTCATTGTGTCAATAATATTAGAGTATATCTTTAATGGTCATATCATACAGAGATGATACATTGAGTACTTTGGTTAGTTAAGCTGGAAAGAACAATGGAATAAAGTCATCTTATTATGACTTTAGTTTAACTTTTGACTTTTGATTCCATATTTAATGTATCCATTCTATAAATCATCAAACATGGCTAAACCTTATTATTTGAAAAATATATCTCCAACTCTAAAAAGACTAATTCCCCCTTTGGTAGTGATAAAAGCCAACTTTCTGCCATATAATACATAGGAGTTTTTGACAAGTTCGACATGCTGACTTCTGCATATATTTTGTAACCAAAATCCACTTTAGGAATAAGACGTAAACCCATTCAATATTATAGTTGTTTCAATATTTCCAGTGTCCATGCTTGATGATTCAAAATTTGTACCAAAATATTAATGACGACTTTCTTCAATTCTACTTTGCTAATCTGAAGTGATAAGAAAGTAGTGTATTTATTTTGAACGCAAATTCATTTTCATCCAATCTTTTAACATCCATTATTTTGATCTATTTCCATTCTTTCATTTTGAAATCATCATAGCCATGAATTTTGAGGATTTTAGTCATTTCCAGCAACATCCTCTTTTTCACTACTCATAATAAGTGCACTTATGTCAATATGATGTTGGTAATAACTGATTATTGATGTATTTTTGAAAAAAATAGTTTATGCTTATGAATATTTGGTTTATTTTCAACCAACATTTTAGCCTTCATTTCTTTTCTCTTTGCTTTCTCTTTCATCTCCATGTCATTATAATTGACTTGGTAATATAAATCTAGAGGACTTGAATTATTTCGAGTGACATTCTCTCCACCATTATTCATCACTGGGGAATCCTCTTTAATGTGTTGTTGGCATTCTAGTTTACTTGTTACTTCTTCTTCAAGAACATAACACTTACTGGCATTATTCTCTTTATTGATAGAGGGGTCTTCAATGCTTTCGTTGCTTCTTTATCTTGTATATGTACGTGAATGGGAGGATAAATAGGTATCCTCATTATTATCAAAACCATATTAAGTAGATCCCAACTTTGATGGAAAAATCATGTATGTTGTAGAAGAAAAAAATTCTATCTCTAAATCATATTCTTTCTCATACTTATCACATAATCGCTCACTACTGGAAAATTCAATATGGATAGATTTTAAAACCTTTATTTCTTTGTTCCTTGTCTGTAGCTGCATATATATATCATACTC
Organism: Picea engelmannii; assembly: GCA_009831015.1. NCBI lineage: Eukaryota > Viridiplantae > Streptophyta > Pinopsida > Pinales > Pinaceae > Picea > Picea engelmannii. The sequence goes on from ML778792.1 coordinate 871,214, forward strand.
AACTTCGTAATAATTTCTTTTTATAGGTTTGAGTCATTTCCAACAACATCTTCCTCTTTACCATTCACCATCAAAGTATCTTCTTTAATATGTCATTGTAAATCCAACCCCTCTCAAGATCAGGACTATGCTCACTATCATCTATTCATGATTATTGCAAGGGTAAGCAATACCAATTGGCTTCCATTCTGAATCATGGACTAGTTTACCAATGTCTTCTACACCTTCTAATGGATGCTTGGCCATGTCCTATTGTGCATGGAAATTTGGCATGCACAACAACTATTGGAAAACAAAATGGACCATGATTTCTTAATAATTGTTTCAATATATGCAATGAAAATAAATGTCAAGTGAAGAGCATACCAACAAAGAAAGGCCAAAATATTCCATATTTTTCTCCCTCATGTTGTCCTTATTGTTGTATCCTAAATAAGAAGTGACTTTGGATACTTATAAGCTACAATATATGTCTCATGAATAATACCTATCCCAACAGTAAAAATGAGCACATCCATCATATCATCTTGCAAATTTTTTTATTTGTCCCACAAAACATATGTAGGATAAAATTGATCAACATCCAACTCTAATGCGTCTAAGAACAAGTCAACCGTCCTGCTGAGTTTTATTGGAAAAACTCTTAAGGGAATAAATCATGGGAAATATCATGAAATGTCATCTTCATTGATCACTTTGTTTTGTTTCCGTGTAAAGGACTTATCTTCATCTTTCAAAGCTCATATATTATCACATTTATTCTTTTAAATTGAAAAATCTAGTGATGTCTTTAATCATAGATGAGACCTATCCTTATTGCTCAATATGTCAATTGATTGACAAGTTCCTTTGTGTACACTATTGAAATCCTCTCCAATTATACTTGTTGGTATATTATAAGTTGCAAAACATACAAGATCCCCTGCAATCTTTGTTCAAGGTGTAATATTGAGTATTTCAATCTTCTGTCATTGAAAGGAAAAAGAAATACAAGATGTTTTCTAGCTATGACAATCATCTAATGAGCATCCATTCAAATTCCATATAAACAATTCTTCGTACTTTCAAGGTTTCTTTTCTCGAACAACTTGAACTAGCATGTCCCAGGCATCCAATCCAAGACATATTCTTTTCCTTAAAATTGCATCAAGGATAACTTAACACATACTTTGCTACCAACCAATGAATCGTCCTCGACTCCACCATGAACTCGCTGAGTGTATTCACTGCAAAGAAAATATATATCCTAGTGTTGATCCAGGTGGATATCAGTGGCTACCCACCTATTACAATTGACTCAAAACAATCTTCTGGAAATTTACTATTTTTAGTAGTTTTTCGGTTCCTAAATTTCCGAGGCCTTTTTGAGGGCCTAAACGAATTTGTTTTTGTGACAGGGCTCCTAAATGATAGATAAATGCCTTGATTTACACCCCAAAATGAGTATATTCATTTATACCTTTCCAACGATCTATCGTACGCTCCAAACAAAGATCATATGCCAAAGTTACGCCCCCGAGAAGTTGATACACCAAACTACCCAAAACAGGGTACCCAAAATTGTTGGATTTTCATCTTTCGGGGTTAGGGTTTTGGATTTTATTTATGTTAAAAATGTATTTGGAACCTCATTGTAATAATAATCTTCTTGCAAAGGAGCATAGCCGTCATATCTCTTTGTAGAGATAAGATGCCACCATTCTAGTGAGTTCATTCACCCTGTATTTTGCAGTTCTGTACATTTCACTCATCAATAGAAATTGTGTATTACTGTATCTATGTGTTTATTGTTATATCTATGATATATATCTGTTATATTATTGGATATCATATATATTTATCTACATTTCTCTATTATATCTCTGCTCTCATTTCGTGCTAAAAATAATCTGGATCAGTGGTATCAGAGAAGGCTCCTCTTGATCGTTTTTTTTTTTCAATGCATGTCCCCGACGAGGTCCAAGTATAGAAAGTTGGGTCTCAAGATTGTCTCTATTGAGGAAAATATGTCTCTCATGCCAAAGAAATCCTCCATGGCGGAAGAAAATAAAAATGACAGAGAAAAAGATCTTATTAATCTGTTGTTTGAGCAAGCTCTCATGCGACAGATGGATGAAATGATGGAGAATTTTTTCGACATCCTTCAATGCCTGCTGATAAAAACATGTGTGTATTCATCAAGCAGACACTTTGCAGGAACCTCTCCTTTGAAGGTACAAGTTATTTTTTATATTCCTGTATTTGAAGGTCTGATAGATGTAGATGCCCTAGAAAAATGGTTAAATATGTTAGAAGGTGTTAAGAACCAAATATCAATATAGCATAGAAAAACCTCAGAATAAGTACTCAACGCCTTCAAAAAGAGAGAATTTCAGATAATAAGCCTCTTCGAGGGGGAAACCTTATTTTACCCCACATAAATGTTCAAGTACAAGATGATTCCAAATATAAATGTCTCCTTGGTATATATAGGAGACTAGGAGGTATAATTACAACTAATGGAATAAAGCCGACATAAATAAAATAACATTACTAATGTAATATGCCCCAATTAAGGGGTAATGATCCAATATTAGGGCTTAACATGCCCCTCCCCTTGAGACAAGTGTTTTCCGCAACGCTTGAGTAACTCTAGATGCTTCTGTATAAAAAACTCATCTTCCCAAGTGGAATCTTTAGCCAATAGTTTCCTCCATTTAATGAGATACTCTGAAATGGCTCTATTCCTCAGTTGGAGAATTCTTGTCTCAGTGATGGATTCAGGATCCAATATGATTTTTCCTTCTTCATCAAGTTCTGGCAATATAGTTTGAACTGGGATCTTGTTGCCTATAACCTTCTTTAAGCATGAAACATGGAAAACTGGGTGTACTCGTGAAGATGCAGGCAACTCCAATTTGTATGCCATAGTACCAATCTTTTGCAACACCTTATAAGGGCCATAGTACTTTGGTGATAATTTAATATCCTTCTTGGATTTCTTGAGGGACATCTGTTTGTATGGTTGTAGTCTTAAAAACACCCAATCCCCTAATTCAAAACTTCTTTCACTACGATGTTAATCTTCTTGTTGTTTCATGCGATTTTGTGCCATGGTCAAGTTGTCCTTTAAGATTTGTAGAACTTGATGTTGATTCTCGATGTGATCTTCCACTGCTTGAACCTTAGATTTTTGTTTTAGAGAAGAAGTGATGGAAGGATGGTGGTATCCATAGAGTGCCATAAATGGTGTCATTTTTGTTGCAATATGAAAGGAAGTGTTATACTACCATTTTGCCAAGGGTAACCATTTGAACCATTGTGTTTGTTTATCAGAGACAAAGCAACAAAGGTAGCCTTCCAGACATTTGTTCACTATCTCAATTTTTACATTAGATTGAGGATGATAGGATGAACTATGAGCCAATTGAGTACCCAAACAAGAAAATAATTCTTTCCAAAAATGTCCAGTGAAGATGGGATCTCTGTCACTTACAATAATCTTTGGGCTTCCATGTATCTTTTGAACTGTCTCCATGAATGCAGTGGCAACTGTACTAGATTTGAAGGGATGAGAGAGTGCACAAAGGTGTGCGTATTTGGTCAATCTATCAACAATCACCATGATGACACTCTTTCCTTCAGACTTTGGTAACCCTGTGATGATCCATGGAAACCTCCTCCCAACACTGACTTGGGATGGCCAATGGTTGTAAAATACCCGGGGTCTTAATTGTTTCCACCTTAGTTGGAAAACCAAACATTCTGCCACAAACCTTTGAACATCAGTTTTAAGGCCATCCCAAAAAAAATCCTTCTTGACTCTATGGTAGGTTTTCAAAAATCCCGAGTGCCCTCCTACTGTAGAGGTGTGCAATTGCAATATTACCTTTTGTTTGAGTTGGGATTTCTTACATAAATATAATTGATGTTTGTACCATAGTGAATCATTTTTCCATGTAAATGTATCTGATGCATTGGAATCCTGTTGCAACCTTTGAATGAGAGTCTACACTTTTTCATCATTCTTCCATTCATCCCTTGCTTCTATTATCCAATCGGGTTACATGATCGAGATAGCATAGAGAAGGGCCTCAACATATTCATCCTTTCTTGAGAGTGCATCTGCCACAACATTTTGCTTCCCCTTTTTATAGACGATTTCAAAATCATAACCCAATATCTTGGTTACCCATTTCTATTGTTATTTTGAAGATATTCTTTGTTCCAAGAAGTATTTAAGACTATCCTGATCTGTTTTGACCTTGAAGTGCCTACCTATTAGGTAAGGACACCATTTCTTCAATGCATGTAGTATTTCCATCATTTCCTTATCATAAATGGGTTTGTGTAAGTCATTTCCCTTAAGTGGTCGACCTTCAAAAACCAGGGGCCTTCCATCTTGCATTAAGACAACACCAATTCCATTTCCCAAGGCATATCATTCCACAATAAAGGTTTTTGTGAAGTTTGGAGTGGTCAAGATAGGAGCTTTCCACATCACCTCTTTAAGTTGTTCAAAAGATTTAGTTGCCTCTGGAGTCCATGAAAATGCATCCTTCTTAGTTAGTGTCATTAAAGGTGTTGTTATTCATCCATAGTGCCAAACAAACTTGCGGTAGTAACCCGTCAAACCCAAAAATCCTCTAAGATTCTTCAATGTTTTGGGAATCAACCAGTCCATCATGGCCTTAATCTTGTTAGGGTCTACCTTGACACCTTCATGAGATACAATATGACCCAAATACTCTACCTCCTTCACTCCAAAGAAACATTTGGATGGTTTGGAATATAGTTGTTTCTCCTTTAGTAGTTGTAGAACCTTGTCAACATGTCGCACATGATCCTCCCAAGACTTGCTATAGATTAGTGTATCATCAAAAAATACTAACACACATTTTCGAAGGAAGGGCTTGAAAATGGAATTCATCAACCCTTGGAATGTGGAAGGTGCATTTGTAAGGCCAAAAGGCATGACCAAAAATTCGTAATGGCCTTCATGAGTTCGGAATGTTGTTTTTGGTATATCTTCTTCCTTCATTCTAATCGGATGATACCCTAAACTTAGATCCAATTTTGTGAAATAGATTTATCCATGTAGTTCATCTAACAATTCATCAATGAAGAGAATGGGAAACTTATCTTTAATAGTGGTCTTGTTGAGCTCTCTATAATCTGGACACATACACCATGAGTTATCTTTCTTGAATACTATTACCACTAGTGCAGAGTAAGAACTTTGGTTAGGTCTAATAATGCTAGCCTCTAACATTTCTTCAACCATGTGCTCAATTTCACTCTTCTGGGCATAAGGGTATCTGTGTGGCCTGATGTTAGGAGGAACACTCCCAGGAATTAGGTGAATTTCATGATCATGATTTCCAGTGGGTGGAAGACCTTTGGGAATATCTTCAAATACTTTGGAATGCTTATGAATGATCCCTTGGAGATATTTAGGAATAGATGGCTTAGATGTTTGAACATATAGTAAACATAATTGTGCAATAACGCCTTGATGCCCCTTTTTCAATAATTTTTTCATGCCATTAGATCTTATCACCTTACCGGGTTTCCATGTGATACCTCTTAACTCAATTTCTTTTCCTTCCAATGAAAATTTCATGAAAAGTTCTTGAAAATTAAAATCCACTGTTCCTAATTATTGTAACCATTGGATTCCTAGTACAACATCAGCACCACTCATGGGTATAACAATCATTGGACTATTCATTACATATTCCCCCATAGTAAGATTGATCTTATTGCATTTTCCTGAGCAATTGATAGTTCCTCCATCGACAATCATTACATGAAACTCTCGTGCTGGATATAAAAAATAATTGAGAGCTTTGGCTAATTTATAATGAATGAAATTATGAGTACAACCAGAATCAATTAGGACTATTACCTTTTTCTTTTTGATGTGTCCTTCGATCTTGAGGGTTTGAGGAGTGCTAACTCCAGCCAATGCATTACATGATATCATGGGAGTCAACTCTTCATATGAAATTTCTTCTACATTTTCATCTCGATATGGTTCTTGTTCTTGTTCTTCTTCCTCTTCACAATCTATGTAGAATAATTTCTTCTCACCACACTTATGTCCCTTACTGTACTTGCTGTCACAATTAAAGCATACACCTTTTGCTTTTGTTTCCTCCAATTTTTGAGGTGTCAACCTTGTAGGTTGAGGTGTTTTAGAAGAAGGGGCATTATTCTCTCTATAGATGTTAGGATTGGTCCTTCTAGTAGCCATATCCATATTCTTGCTTTCAACATTTCTTTCCACCTTAAATGCATTCTCCAATGATTTGGGTTCCCAAAGGCGAACCTCATGTTGAATGTTATCCTTTAAAGTTCCTATGAATACATCAATCAAGTGTTCATTTGGAATATATGTTACCTTTATATTCAATCTTTGGAAGTTCTCAATGTGCTCGGTAACTGGACCCATTTTCTTGATATTTATCAATTGGCTAAAGAAGGTATTGCTCCTTGTATCCTGATAGTGTGCTATCATTTCTTCTGTGAAAATTGTCCCAGTGACAAGTGATTTGCAAGAACAAATCCATCAATACCATACAAATTGATTGGGTTCTAAATATAAAGAAGCAATTCATACCGTTTGTGTATGTGGCACATTATGTAGATGAAATAATTGCTCCATTTGAAGTATCCATGTGATTGGGTCCTTTCCATCAAACTTCCTCATATCGATATTAGGAACGTGGTTGGTATTCAACCCAAAGTTGGAGTTTCTCCATTCTTGATTCACCTTCCTTGTGTCCTCATCATGAATTTCATGGGATACATTTTCACTTTCAGGTGTCCTCTCTATTAGGAAATTTTTCAATCCTTCCATGATCTCCCCTTTTAAAGCATCCATGTTAGTATTTATTACCTCAAACTTAGCTTTTGTTGAATCCATCATCTCTTGTAGTTCATATTTTGTTACTATCTTCTTTTGTAAATCATTTATGTCCCTACGCATTTCTTCACCTTCATCAAGATTCCAAGCAGGATTGTCTGGAGGCTTATTTGGTGTAGAAGTTCCCCTTTTTGGTGGCATGTTGGCCAAGTATCACTTTAAACCTTGATTTTGAGGTGGTTCTTCTAGACAATCTTCCTTTTATTTTATCTCCAAAATTTCGGCCCTTCTGAGTATGAACTTTTATTTTTTATAGGTATCTGATATTTCTTCTCTTCAATGCCATAGGTCTAATAAAAATTGGATGTGCCAAGTGGAATTTATGGTAACTTCCCCACAACTTGTTGATTTTTGGCCTTTCCAAGAGATCTCACTTGTATAGCATGCCCCACACAAAATAATTTATATAAATGTTGAAACTCGTACCAAAACTACTACGGTCTGTCCACTATCCAATGCAACTAGTCTCACTCAATTTGGATACTCTAGGAATAATTTATGATTGTTTTACCCGGAACACCTACTTGAGATTAGTCAATAGGACTAGTCAGATACCCTATCTTCCACAGGGTGTATCTACAAATTTATGATGACCCAGAAGCTGAAATTTCTACCATAGATACCTTGCTAATTTATGAGAATAGCCTCCAAAGTTCAAGTTCTGAAATGTTACAAAAAACATTTTATAGCGAACATTCCGCAATGACTCAATTCAGGATGATTCTAGAACCCTATCTCACAATGGTTGTATCTCCAAAAGTATAAGGCCTCAGGCACTGAATTGTTAACCCAATGTACCTTGATCCGTCTACTAAGTATCCTCCAATCCATTCCTTCTGAATCATTGTAGAAAAAAAATTATAGAGAAAATTCCACGGTGTCGCAAATGTAGTAGAAAAACCCTAAGACCTTGAGCTCTGATACCATATGTTAAGAAACAAATATCAATGTAGCGTAGAGAATAAGTACTCAATGCCTTGAAAAAGAGAGAATTTCAGATAATAAGCCTCTTCGAGGGGGAAACCTCCTTTTACCCCACATAAATGTTCAAGTAAAATATGATTCCAATTGAAAATGTCTCCTTGGTATATATAGGAGACTAGGAGGTATAATTACAACTAATGGAATAAAGCTGACATAAATAAAATAACATTACTAATGTAATATGCCCCAATTAAGGGGTAATGAGCCAATATTAGGGCTTAATAGAAGGTTATTTCTGTATTCACAATTTTTCGACAAGGAAACGATCACCTTCACACTCCTTAAGACTCTCCTCCATGTCAAACATTTTTGGGAAACTTACTGGGAGAAAATTTCCACAGAGGATTCTGGAATATATGGGGTCAAGCCCATTTGGTGTTTTTTTGTCGATGCAGTCAAGGAACAATATTACCTTGTTGTTAACTATGACGACCAATACATGCGATTGTTAGGGATCTAACCTCCCTAACCCCTCAAGTGGGTAGAATAATATATTTCCATGTAATAAAGGTCAATATTAATAAGGCCTAGCAATAAGGAGGAATAAGTCAAATGTAAGAAGACCTAATAGAAGCTTCCACTTCTAGAAGGATCTTCCTCTAGATTGTTCTTTTGGATAGATAGATTTAGTATAAACATGAGTAGAAGGTATGAAAAGTTTTTTCTTGAGAATTATTGTAATATAGCTCTTCTCTGTTGGAGGTTTCCCCCTCGAAGAGGCAAGTGAACCTTGTTTCCTATCAATATAGGTATAATTTTGGTGTTGTGGTTCCATATAATTTGTTGTTCCACTATTATCTCTGCAGTATTTCAGCATTCTGTTTCTATCTCGGTGTTATTCTCTGCACTATTTCTTTTTTTTTGCTAATATAATAGACTTGGTACCTTACAAGTGGTATCATAGCACTTTCCTCAACAAAAATTGTGGGTTAATTTTTTGTAGGGTAGAGACGTATTTCGACATCTTGAAGCTACAGAGATATGTCATTACATGCATGAAACCATGTTTGAAGAATAATACAAGCAGGAAATACAAGTGGTACTGAAGTGCACATCTGTTAGACACCCTTGTAACCCTTGTCGGTAGCCCTTCGAGTGGTAGCACATTAGAAAACACTTTTATACAGATCATCCTAGATCTCCTGAATCCCTCTCTAGATAAACGGATTGGCCTCCTGACTTCTATAGTTCCACCAATAACAACACTTGGGAAGATACTCTATAGTACCTGGGTAGTCAGGTAGTACAGCTAAGGGAACGGTCTAGCCTCCTTAGTTGGTGCCCTGAGATATTGGGTTGATTACTACTTTTGGACCCTGCACGTATATCAGAGAGATATAGCATAGGGAAAACCTTGTTTTTAGACACCCTCCATAGCCTAACCCTTGGGAAGGAAACAAAAATAGAACATACAATAACTATTGTTGCGCAACTGTGCCTCCTACATTCTGGTTGTGAAATTACTACATATTTCTTCCTGTTAAGAATTTGTGAATTTCAACACTATAGTATTCTTCATCTTAGAGTATAACTCATTTGGGACCTATCCCATTAGATTCCCCTTTTCTCCCTGATCGCAGTTGTACCTTTCATTTTTAAGCCTTTTCTTTTTTAGTGGACCCGACCCCTTCCCAAGTTCCCCATTTTTCCACCTATCCCATTATATTCCCCTTCTCACCTTGATCATCATGGTACCTATCACTTATAAGTCCTTTTCTGTGGTCCCACCCACCCATTTTCCCTTACTCACACTCCCCCTCTACAAATGGCCAACGCTCACAACCAAGACCTGCAAGCATCCATCAATCAAGCCAAGGAATCCATCCAACAAGAGACATCTGAGATTGGCTCTACCAATTCCCACCATTCACAATTCGAGACCCAAGTCCAACGCTAATTTGACACCATGGATGCCAAATTCATGAACCAATTTAACACCCTCCAGTCTGTTGTCAACCAAATGTTGAACCGCACTCCAGGTCCTTCCTCCTTGGACCAACCAGACACTGTCAATTCCTCTCATTCTTTGGATTTTCAATCCAACTCCTTTCATTGTGACCCCCATTTTCCCTGTGTTGAGGTCAATAAATTTGATGGCTCAGATCCCATGGGTTGGGTCACTCAAATGGAGAATTATTTTTCTCTGCATCGTATTACTGATGAGTTGTCCAAACTTCTCTATGTTGTCCTCTATATAGATCCTGAACAATGGAAATGGCACAAAAATTCACATCAGGGGTATATTGCATGGTCCTAGTTTTTTGTAGATCTCTATGACTCCTTTGACACTGATACCCACTATCTCAGTCATTTGACCAAGTTGAAACAGTCAGGGAGAATGGAAGACTTTATAACTGCTTTTGAGCATTTGGCCTTTTGAATTGAGGGCATGTTAGATGCGTTCTTCCACGAATTCTCTATTAGTGGCCTAAAGGATGAAATCCAATCCCATGTTCTCATAGCCCGCCCTCAGACTTGGTCAGAAGCTACTAAATGTGCCAAAGAGGCCCAACAAGTCATTTTTTCCCAGAACAAAAAACCTTGTTTTGTTCCTTTCCCTCGACCCACTAATCCTAACCCCCTTGCCACTCCCCCCAAGGTCCAGAAATTAACTAGGGATGAAATGGATGAATTCAAACTAAAGGGTATTTGCTATAATTGTGATGAAAAATATTTTCTGGGGCACAAGTGTAAGGAACAAAAACTTTTTATGGCCGTTTCCGAAGATGTTCCTAAAGAAGATGTGACATTTTCCCTTGTTGAAGAGCCCTCCCTTCCTGATGCTATCTAGGATCCCGCTGACCCACCTGAAGTTGACCCACTATTTTCCTTACATTTCCTCACTGGTTCTCTACTCCACAAACCCTCAAGCTCATTGGATATATTAAACATAGGAAGGTCATCATCCTTGTTGACAGTGGTAACACCCACAATTTTATTCATCTTTGCATTGACTAAGAAACCAATTTCTATATTCGTGCTATCAATAATTTTCAAATCATGATAACCAATGGTGGGTCCATGAAATGTGGTGGGCATTGTGAAAATGTACATCTTCAAATTGGACATTAACATCTGAAATCTCATATGTTTTCCATTGACATGGGAGGTTGTGACATTGTGCTAGGTGTTGAATGGTTATGCACTTTGGGTCCCATTCTTATGGATTTTAAGGCATGAATAATGAAATTCCAACAAGAGGGACAATGATATCAATTCCAAGGTCTCGCATCCATATCTCCTGATCTCATCAGTTCCCATCACATGGAAAATATCCTCAAGAAAGGCCACTCCAGTATTGTTTCTCAACTGCATTCCATTCAAGCAGTTGAGACACCCTCTGTGCATCTTGACCTCCAAACTATCCTTTCCAAACATCAAGTTATTTTTTCCACTCCTCAGGGACTTCCACCTTCTCGTGGTTTTCATGATCATTCCACCCCCCTTGTTCCTGGTAGTATTCCTCCCAATGTTCTCCCTTATCATCATCCCTTTGCCCAAAAGAATGAAATTGAGAAAATAGTGCAGGAGTTTCTCCAAGCATGTGTTATCCACCCTAGTACCAGACCTTATTCTTATCATGTGGTCATGGTACTCAAGAATGAATGTACTTGGTGCATGTGTCTTGAGTTTCATGCCCTCAATAAACTCACCATCAAGGATGGGTTTCCAATTCCTGTCATTGATGATCTCTTGGATGAGATGAGTGGTGCTTAATACTTCACTAAACTTGATTTCCATTCTAGCTACCACCATATATGTATGCAATAAGATGACATCCCCAATATTGCATATCAAACTCATGAGGGTCACTATGAGTTCTTGGTGATGCCCTTTAGCCTGTGTAATACCCCCTCCACCTTCCAAAGCCTCATGAATCATGTCTTCCATCCTTTTCTCCGTCATTTTGTCTTAGTTTTCTTTGATGATATTTTCAACTATAGTAAAACTTGAAAATCCCATATTTCCCATGTGGATCAAGTTCTCCATCTACTCTCTCAGCACCAACTTTTCCTCAAACACTCTAAATGTGCATTTGGAGCCTCGAAAGTCAAGTACTTGGGTAATGTTGTTGGCAAGGTTGGTGTCCAAGTGGATCCTAAGAATATTGAAGCAATGTAGGATTGGACTCTCCCCAAGACTATGAAAATATTGTGTAGTTTCTAGGTTTAACAAGATATTATCGCAAGTTTGTTCAAAATTATGGAAATATTGCGGTGCCTCTCACTGCTCTCCTTAAAAACAATTCTTTCACTTGGAATCCTGCAGCTAATCAGGCCTTTCAAGCCTTGAAGGTGGCTATGTGCACTACTCCGGTATTATCCCTTCCTTATTTCACAAAGACCTTTGTCCTGGAATGTGATGCCTCCAGGAGAGGAATTGGAGCAGTACTTATGAAAGAGGGTAGACCTTTGGCCTTTACCAGCAAACAATTGTCAGAGCGCCATTTGTTCCAATCCATATATGAAAAGGAAGTGTTGGATATTCAACATGTCGTGGATCTCTGGTGTCCTTATCTCTTGGGACACCGCTTCCAAATTAAGAAAGATCATCAAAGTCTCAAGTATTTTCTAGAGAAATGAACTTCCTCACTGGAGCAACAAAAATGGGTGACTAAGCTCTTTTGATATCATTATGTGATCATTTACAAGAAAGGAAAAAAAAATGTGGTTGTTGACGCTCTTTCACGAAAATATGAAGATGAAGGGTCCCTTTTCTCCCTCTCCTTCATTGTACCATATTGACTCCAAGTTGTTCTCCAAGAATGACTACAAGATCCTAAAATTTCGCATCTAATCCAAAAATTGCAAGACAATTCTCCAGTGTCCCCAAGGTAATCTTGGCACAATGATGAGCTTTGATACAAGGTTTGTTTGTATTTAAGTAAACAATCACAACTTAAATCCATGGTAATTTCTGAGTTTCATGCTACACCCACAACTAGGCACTCAGGGTTTACCAAAACCTATGACTAGGTCAAACGTTCTTTTTTATGGGATGGTATGAAAAAGGAAGTTTTCACTTTTGTGGCAGAATGTGATGTTTGTCAATGAAACAAGGGATAAACAATCAAGTCTCTTGACAAACTACAACATCTTTCAATTCCACCCGCTATTGGGAAAGAGATCTCTATGGATTTTATTGTGGGATTATCTAAATTAGGCAATAATTCATTCATCATGGTGGTCGTTGATTGTCTTTCCAGGTATGCTCATTTTGGTGCTCTTCAACACCCATTTACTGCATCCACTGTGGCTCAACGTTTCATGGATCATGTCTTCAAGCTTCATGGAATTCCTCATTTTATTATTTATGATCGATATCCCACTTTCACAATCAAGTTTTGGAAAGAACTGTTCAAACTACAAGGCACCCAATTGCATCTCAGCACCACATATCATCCCTATAATGATGGTCAAACTGAAGTTGTCAACAAGTGTTTGGAGACATATTTGAGGTGTTTTTCCTTTGAAAGTAAAAATCAATGGGATCAATGGTTACCATTAGCTTAATGGTGGTACAACACTTATTACCATACAAATACTCGCATGACTCCTTTTGAAGCAGTATATGGACAAAATCCACCTTCCGTTCTCTCCTACATGCCAGGTGTCTCGAAGGTACATGAAGTTTACCAAATAGTTATAGTTTGAGAGGATATTCTCCATACCCTCAAAGAGAATTTGGTCATGGCTTAGAATCACATGAGGTAACAAGTAGATCAAGGTCACTCATAACATCAATTTTCTGAAGGAGACCATGTATTTCTTCGACTGCAACCTTATAAACAAACTTCACTCAAGGCCGAACATTGTCCGAAACTGGCACCCAAATTTCATGGTCCTTATATAGTTGTCAAGTTCGTGGGACAGGTGGCCTATCAATTAGCTTTTCCCAGTCCTTGTAAGTTCCATCATGTTTTCATGTCTCCTGCTTAAAGAAGGTGATTCGAACTAAGTGCCAAACTCAAACCATCCTTCCCTATTTGGATGAACAAAGATCCATCTCGTTGTATCCACAAGAATTTTTGTACTAGCGTGAGTGTCGTATTCATTAGTGAAACATCAAGGAAGTGTTAGTCGAGTGGAAAGATACAACTCCAACAGATGCCACCTGGGAGCTAGCTACCATTCTGCAACAATTTCCTCATCTCAAGCCTCATGGACAAGGATGATTTTAAGGGGGAGGGCATATTAGGGGCCTAACCTCCCTAATCCCTCAAGTGGGTAGAATAATATATTTCCATGTAATAAAGTTCAATATTAATAAGGCCTAGAAATATGTAGGAATACGTCAAATATAAGAAGACCTAATAGAAGATTCCACTTCTAGAAGGATCTTCCTCTAGATTGTTGTTTTGGATAGATAGATTTAGTATAAATAGGAGTAGAGGGTATGCGAATTTTTTTTTTTGATAATTATTGTAATAGAGATCTACTCGGTTGGATTTTTCCCTCTCGAAGAGGCAAGTGAACCTTGTTTCCTATCAATAAAGGTATAATTATGGTGTTGTGGTTCCATACAATTTGTTGTTCTGTTGTTATCTCTGTAGTATTTCCGTATTCTGTTTCTATAATAGTGTTATTCTCTACATTATTTCTCCTTTCTGCTAATATAATAGATCTGGTACCTTACAACAATGGACCACACTGCGGAAAAAGAGGGGCCAAACAATGTCAGAGTTCATAGATAATTCCCATACCTTGCACACCAAAATGGGTATCAAAGACTCCTAGAAACATATGGTTTTTAAATACCACGAGGTTCTCCATAGGTACATCCAAAATGAAATGGATTTTCTAGACATCTCATCACTACGAGTTTCCTATCGATATGCTGTCAAAATTGAGTAGAAATTTAGGCAACAGAAAAAATGGGAGTTTGGGTTTGCAAATCTGCAACAACCAAAGCATGATAAAGAAGACCCTAACAAACAACCTCCCAAAAACCATCCCAAGCCACAGGAAAAGAAGGGTAACAGAAAGACGAAGAAGGACACTAGAAAGTGGTGCGATTTCCACAAAATTCCTTGGCACAACATCAATGAATGTCTCTCAAAACAGTCATTGGTGGACGAGATCAAAGAAAAATAAATGAACCCAGATTCAAAATATAATTTAGAAAATAATGGAAGGATATAGAACATCGACACAGATTCCACTGCCATCATTGCAACCACAACAATTCAACTAGAAGAACTAGTAGATTTTGAAGAGGGGGAGTTCCTATTCCATTCAAATATGTGGATTAAGGGGTTCTCGTTGCATTTCATTGTTGATAGCAGAATCCAGAATAACCTCATCTTAGTAGAGGTAATCAAACAATTGGGATTGTCAACAACACCACACTCATAGCCATACAACATCAGGTGGCTTCGCCAGGAATGAGATCTCGGTGTCATCGAACAATGTCGATTGTCATATGACATCTAGCCTTACAAGGATGACATATTATGTGATTTTTCCATGTTTTATGTCTATGATGTTCTTTTTGGCTAGCCATATATGTGGAAGCACCATGCTATTTATGATTCTCGATCCCATAGTGATTGTTACTCTAGGGGGTCATATCGATAGGATACTAGAGGTAGTTCCAACTACCGTCCCACCTAAACCGTGTCGCAAGTTAGTATCTCATACTACAAAATTCATCTTCTTCACAATCTGTACAAAAGGTGAATAGAAGGACATTGCAACCACTGCAACCTTAGTTCAAGCACCTTCTATCCTGCAGAAGCAGGTCGAAAATATTGAAGAAAAGTGAAAATATTCCTTCTACAAATAGTCATCTCATGTAGCTATATTGGTTACAAATTTCCAACCCTTCCAACATTAGTTTCTCAACAACCTTCTACAAGCCAAGTAGCACAACTTCTCCAGCAAGGCAATCAACTCACCAAGGTTAAAATTCAACAAACGCTTCCCACTCTCCCTCGAGAACTCAATGCAATGGAGATCATTCCTTCCTAAGGAGATAGGATTGATCTAGGTGGATATCGGTGGCCACCCACCTATTCAAACTGGCTCAAAATAGTCTTCTAGAAATTTACTACTTTTAGCAGTTTTTTCGGTTCCTAAACTTTTGGGGCCATTTTGAGGGCGTAAATGAAGTTTTTCTTCACTATTGTAAACCTCAATGATATCCAAAATATTTTATTGAGCCCCCAAAATGAATCTCCTCACTGATACCTTTCCATACCTTTGGCATACCTACACATTGTTGCACTACCTTATCATGTGAATTATTGAACAACACATTGTTCCAATTCAATGCAAGTGTACTAGCATGGATTGAAAACATAGTATGGGAGTCCAGTTGTCATGATGGATCTTCTTTATCTCAATATTTCCATATTCCAAAGTTGGTACACTTAAGTAATTTAGGGCATGGACCTATGGAAACCTAAACTCATCATATCCACTTACTGTTGATTAATTGGATTGGTTGTCATTGATGTCAACCCTTGAAGAAAGTCCAGTAGCGAATTCCGGTAGCACAATGGTTTCGGTAATGGACCCAAGTTTGTTTGATGCATAATGGTATGAGTTTTGATATATTTGCAGGTAATACTATTCCATATGGATATTACATGTCATGCCATTTCCTATGGTATGTGGAATGTGACATAAATCCTCACGGTTAGAGAGTTATGGCCATGTGAAGTTGGAGAAAGGTTTGGGTAATGAACCCAACTTTGTTTTATGGGTAATGGTATGCGTTTTGATATATTTAGAGGTAAGAATATTTTACATGGATAGTACACGTCATGCCATTTCCAGTGGTAGGTGGAATGCCACATAACTCCTCACGGTTAGAGAGTTATGGCCATGTGAAGTTGGAAAACCCTCATGAGTCATCTAGAAGCCCCAAAAGGTCAAAGTAGTCAAAGTGGTTTAAGAGATTTTAAAAGGTAAATAATAAAGTGAAGTGATGAGTGTACTATAGTTCAATGTGAATACAAAATAAATTATTTAAATAATAAAGTTAATGGATAAATTACTAAGTTAACAAGTGGTTAGAAGCGAGTTAACCCTAAAATAAGGAAAGTGGGTTAAGATGGTTAAAAGGTAACCCCTTGAGGAAGCTACATGAAAGTATAAATAAGAGGCAAGGCTCTCTCATTTTAAACACACTTGAGCATATTAAATATATACAAGTGATTGAGGTAACCAAAGGATATATAAGACGAATTTCAGAGGGAAGGTGAAGTAAAGAAGGCTGAAATTCAAGGGAGGATAAATTCTTTTGATGATGCTTTCTAAGGTATGTTATTTATAGGTCATCTCACCATTTTCGTAATAAATATTTTTCTATAATGATTCAGACTGTGAAATTGGGAGGCCATTGTGGAAACACATCCAAGTAGCTGTGATACAAATTTTAGCTTGTGGGGCATTGCATTTTTGGAGTTATGCGTCGTGGAAAATAGGGTTTGTGGCTAGTTCTGAAACTAGTCTAAAACAAGTGTTTAGGGTAAAAATGTCATAAATTCCTCATAAAAGATCCAAAATCAGTAAGACCAAATGTACTATTTAGATTACAATCTGTAGTACTTTGTGTACCATTTTCAGATCCATACAATAAGTATTCTGTGTGGGGCATGCTCTACAAGTTTTCCCTCTAGAATAATCCATAATTCAACAAGGTATGTCATTTTTGCTATAACTCCTTTTCTGAGAGGTTCCAAGTAGTGGAATATGGAGGAATTGAATAAAATACATTGAATAAAATTGTGTACCATTTTCATATCTTTATTCATTACAGATACATAGTTATGATTGTTGCAAGTTAGGGTTTTTGACTAATCCAAAATTAGTCATGTGAGACTAAAGTAAAGTTTGATGAAAATGATAGTCTTTTGTTGTTAAAGTTAAGGAAGGTTTGCAGGTATGTGATCATATACACCAGGTCTATTACAGAGTTACAAATCAGATTTGGATGATGAAATTGATGAGGTCTTTTGGTTGAGGTACATGTTGGGTACATGGTTGAGACAAGTAG